>JARYZH020001164.1:0-38539 GCA_030021035.2 Notholithocarpus densiflorus | reverse complement strand
TTTAATTATTTTATATGGAAGAAATTTAAGCTTCTCTTGGTGTTGTGATATGTGATGGTTATTATGATATATTGTCAAACCCTAAAATTTTAGTTTACACAAGTACTAAATTATTAATATTGGTGGTAGGCCCAAAACTATGAAATCATTTTTTAAGGCTATAAGAATTTCAAAATACTAAAATTCAAAAATAAATTAATAAATAAATGAAAATCCAAACTAGTTATATTCACATTGACAAATTATAAATAAAATAAAAAACACAAAATAATTATTCTATAATATATTTCTATTCAATCATCTATCAAAATAAAACATGATTTTTCTCACCAAAAAACCAAACTTAGAACCTAAGTTTTAACTACTTTGCCTCATCTGTTAAATATTATATATATTTTTTCTAATATGTCCGATATATTTTCAATCTATTTCCAAGAACCCCCCTCCCCCTCCATAAAAAAAATAAATAAATAAAAAAATAAAATAAAATAAAATTGTGTAGGTAGTTGTATGACAAGTTGACAACACCAAAATTTGAAAAAAGAAAAAATATGAGCAAAGCGGAACATATTGAAAGTCAACCTCCTGGACTTGGGCTTTGTATAGACCTCGGACTATCCCTGCAAAGGAAGGCTTCAAAACGAATCCTTGATCCACCCAAGCGCCATTGACTATAGACAAAATCGGACCTCCATTGAACTTATTGTGTCCCTCATACAATGAGGCTGAAGCTATAATTTGCGAAGACAATGAGTTTATCTCTTCGATGCTTGTTGATTTCAAAAGCAAAAGAAGTTGCTCCCTTGTATGTCCTCTTGATCCCGTAGCAACAGGGCTCAAGATAAGATGCTACAGTATAGGGGAGGATACAAAATTGGAGCTTTTTGCAACCTCTTTTAGTAAAACTTGGTTTGCCAAAGACAAACAAAACTCAGTATTCACAAGGTCATTCTTTCTGTTGGAAAATTCTCTCTGTTGTCCATTGAGATATACTCACACTTTGACCTTCTATATATGGTTTTCATCTTCTGCTACATTCTATATAGAATAGGAGGACAAAGTCTGAACATTAGATCTGAGTGTTGGGCCCGCTAAATTCTTATCGCGGGTACTTACTAAAATATTTAAAATTGTCTCTCCAAGATAATATATTTATAAGAACATTCGCATCAGGTTTTTTCAAACTATTCTATTTTACCATCTCAAAACTTATTTTATCATTTATACCATACCATTTTACATCACTCTCAACATCCCAATTCCTAACTTTTATTTTCCTATTCTACTCATTAAAATAATATATCTACCCAATTAAATATATTTTTTCCTTTTTTGTTTTTTTCCCAATTTTCTCCTCCCCATGCGTATACATCTTCCAGACTTTTCTTTACTTTTCACCTTCTTCCAGACTCCTCCACATGCGCCTCCATTGCTCACAAGCTCCCTCAACCTCTAGCACTGCGCCTCCACTGCCCAGTCACCACCACTGTGCCTCCACCATGCCCACCACTGCCCACCAAAATCCCACCGGAACAAAAACTCATATTAAAAAAAAAAAAAACCCAGATCAACCTCGATCAAAACCTAGACACCGCCGTCGTTAGATCAACACCGCCACCGCCGCCGCTAGATCAACGTTTCTTCCATCATTCATCAGCCCAGATCAACCCATCATCGGCGAGAATCATAGCATCACAACAGGGAAAAAAAAAAAAAAAAAAAAAAAAAAAAAAAAACCTCGATCAAAACCCAAACACCACTGCCGCTAGATCAACACTGCCTCTGCCGCCACTAGATCAATGTTTCCTCCATCGTTGATCAACCCAGATCAACCCATCATCGGCGAGAACCACAGCATCACAATAGGAAAAAAAAAAAAAAAAAAAAAACAGATCAACGTTTCCTCCACTATGATGTGTGATGTTGATGTTGGGAGGAGGATGGTGTTTAGGTCTGAAGAGAGGAGAGAGTAGATGAGAAAGAGAGAAGGAAGAGAGAGAAGAGAACAAAAATAATGAGAGAGAGGAGAGAGAAATATCGGGGAAAAGGAGAATAAAATATTTTTTTTACCATACTGCTACAGTGCAATTCTACCTTTAGAATTGCACTGTAGCAGTATTGCAAAAAAATTTGCAATACTTGGGTTTTACAATCCCAGATGCTGAGCACTTTGGGGCTTGAAATGCCAAATTCTCCTTACATTTGGCATTTGCAATCCCCAGTGCTGATGCTCTAATTGCCCTTTGATGAAATCCTTAAAACTAGCTTTTGGAAGATAAAATATTGTTTCCGTTTCTTGAAATCTTTTTTTTTTTTTTTGAGCTAGCCGTTTCTTGAAATCTTTAAAGGGTCATTCTACTGTAACCCTACTATTTTTTATTAGGTATAGCATCCACCTCAATCTGAACCGTAAATTTGGTGGTATTTTAATCTTAACCCTTCATTTATTTTTAATGGATTCTAGTTACAGATAGAGTAGGTAAGTGTATATAAAATAAAACAAAATATTAGATGGTTATCTTTCTATTGTTCTCTTAGCACTTTATCTAGCTTTCTTCCCGATCTCTCACTCTCCCAAAATTATCAAAATGTTTTTGATATTGTTAAAGGTAAGACTCAAAATGAAAAAACTCTAAATTCAATGTTTTTTTTTTTTTTTTTTTTTTTTTTTTTGTGGGGGGGTGGGGAGTGGAGAACCCATTTGTAAAAGTAGACATATATGATTTCAAATGATTATTGTTGATTTTTCTTATGGGTATTGGGTACGGGGTGAGTGAGGAGAACTCAGTCTTCTCATTATTTTTGAATTTGAATCTATTTGTTCTTTTGAATTAGCATTTGTGATATGTATGTGGGTTTGTATTATTTTATTTGAATAGATCTAGCAAACAGTTATAAAGTCTATGTTTTTGTGAATTAAATCAATAATATGATTATGTTTTCCTATGGCATTAGAATTGGCTTTATTGTTCCAATTGTTGAGAATCCTATGGGGATCTATTGAAACAATAAATTTTGGTTTGGCTGATAGATAAAATGAAAAGAATATGACTTTATAATCTTAAATTTACAAGTTTTGGAATATATTGTATGTTAGATAAAATTTCAAATAATTAACAAAGGTATTATAAAGCAGCTGATGTAATTGTGGGTGGGTAAGATCGAGTTGTGGAGGTGATGGTCATTTTTCCCTCCTTTCTTGTTGAATTCACAAGAAGTGTACCAATCAAGAAAAAGAGTGTTGGGAAATTTAGACCCCGGTTAATAGAATTAACAAGTTTTAAACACAAGTTGTTAATTAGATTTATTATGAATAAAATTTGTTATAACAAACTAACATCAATATCATGTCAAAATCATGCAGCGGAAAAGTAAATAAGATAAGATATGATGACCCAGGAAAACCAATGAAACAAACTAGTTTTATAGTAAAAAACTTGGGGGGAAACCTTCCCAAAAAGCAATCCATTATAATAAAGAGAAGTTTCAGATCTAGTACAAAACCTTTGTCCCTAGACTCTGCAATCCCCGTAGATGAACTTACAGTAAAAACCTTCTACCACTTCAAAACCTCTGAACTCTTCAATATATGAACGCCACTCTTTGATGCATGGATCCCATTACATGACTCACTCACCAACTTAAGGAAGAAGAATGTTGGCTACAAAGTTCTTCACTTCAACAACAATGAAGATCAAGAAGCACTTGATTACAAAACCCTAAGGCGCAAAGACGCAGTAGCTTCTTTTAGAGAGAATAAGGCATCGGTCACTTTTCTCATATGTTCTCCTTATATTCTCTTATGTGACGGCCTCTAAAATAAGCCTTATATATGTCTAGGGTTGTGAGAAAAGAAACCCTACAAAAATATATAAGCATGGGCCGAAAATCAGATCTGAAAATTCTGATTTCATAATTCTCGATAGATACCTCGATAGATAGAATCTGTCGACCTAGCTGTCGAGACTCATTAAACCTTGATAGATAGCTATCTGTCGAGCAGCTGTTGGGAATCTGTCTAGTTTTAATGAACAGCCCTTCTTCACTTGTTTCTTGGTCCAATCTTCATGGCTTTAATACTTGGCTTGAACAATATGTTTCTTGAAGTATCAAACACATCCTAGATCTACCCAATTACAAGTAAAGTGTGTTTTATCTAAGAATTAGCCAATTACATAAAATATGTCCTTAACAATCTCCCCCTTTGGCAATCTGTGACAAAACCACAACAAACAAATGAAATATGAGAGAAGTCATAAATCACTCAACTCATACGCACTTATTGAATACAATAAAATTTATCCTAACACAAACACTTGAAAAACTTTGCAAGAAGAGAGTCCATGGCAAGAAGACTTTGACAACCTGTATTTCTGAAACACTTTAAACAAAACTCATCACTACATCTTAGTGTTAAACAGAAATAAAAAGATTGCATATAATAAATAAGAAACATGTGTATAAAGATAGAAAAGAAACAACACATGGAGAGATAGGTGAAAGAACATACATCAAAATATATATAAACCAAATATAAGTACAATCTATGTCAAAATAGTCACAAGACCCATGTACAAGAAGAAGGAGGTAGGCACTCCCCCTAACAAGATGAAACACAACTCCCCCTTACAAGGGCATATATTTCTCCCCCTAACATGTAGAATCTTAAAAAGAAACCACATATTCTCCATAATTTCTCCCATTTTTTGTCATGATTAACAAAGGGTACAAGAAGCTAGAAAGCTTCACCCGAGAAACATAAAGATGATCAAGGATGATCAAGGGGGTACAAAGAATCCATATAAATGCATGAATGTAATGAAACAAGATGCTATGGATGACAAGATAAAAGAAAGATGCAAAACATGTGAAAAACACTACATGCAAGAGAATCTCGATGGATCGAGACGTGTCGAGATGCTATCGAGCAGAAGCCAACCTCGATGGATCGAGGATCTATTGAGGAGCTATCAAGGGGACATAAAGTTTCTCGATCGATCGACCTAGCTATCGAGAGGTGTCGAGATTGCGATAAAAAGCAATTGAAGAGCTTGATAGATAAGCTAGGTGTCAAGAGGTGTCGAGATTGCTTAAAAACAGTTTTGTAAAGAAGAGAAAAACACAGATATGAATACAATCAAGCATGATACTCAACCAAAGATCCAAACAACATTTTAAGCTCTCAAAAACATCTCTCAATCATAAAAAAAAAAAAAAAAAAAAAAAAAAACTTAAGCACATAGATCCCAAAAACACACACACACACACACTAAACAAGTCTAACCAATTTTATATTTCAAAAACAAGTTAAGACAGTTTAGTGAGCATACATTAACTCACACACAAGTATCTACATGTATCAAGAGTACTAAAGAATATTGCGTGTTGTGTGTGAAAATTATCGCAAGATTGCATAAGTATCTACATGTTATGACGATTTGAGATATGAGAAAATAACTTTAACTCACACACAATCATAACTATTTGATGGGGACTATCACCTTTGAGGTACATCCTATAACTCCCACATCTCCTAGAATACACGCTTGCAATCATATTTAAAAGCATTTTGATCTTTTTACTTTTTATTTTTCTTTGCATATTTTTCTTTTAAGCAAATCATGCATGGGCATATAAGAGATAGAAAAGAAATACTCAATTATGTTAAGCAATTGACATTCCAATTTTGTTATGCCGAAGCACACAAATGTCATTCATGATTGGCGGGCAACAGTGGTGAGATGGTTATTTATGCCTTTCTCTTAGGATTTTCTAGTCCTTCCCATCAAAAAGAGTGATACGAGTATTAAGTACAAGAGATTACTTAATCTTACTCATCACAAACAAGAGCCACAAAGCTCACTTACTTAGTTGTGCATAGAGATGCTCATCTAAGCTACAAAAGATACAAAGTTTAGAAAACTTTGTTTCAATGGCCATCCAAGGCACACAAGTACCAATGTACACAAACACACTGTTTTTGTATTTTTTTTTTTTTTTTGATTTTTCTCTTTTTATTTTGAAAAACAAACAAAATAAAATAAAGACTAAACAACCAAACAAAAACAGACAAACAACATGAAAGTATGAAAGAAAGATGTAGATGCATGAAAGCATGATTCCAAAGGCAGATAAGAAATCAAGCAAAGAGGGTCCTACTTTAGATAGAAAGAATTAAAGTAGAGGACAAACAGAAAAGACAATTAAGTCTTAGGCTCCTTTCTCACCCACACAGCACGAGTCTTTGGCTGTGAATATGAAAAGGCACGTGTCCTAATATGTCTACTAAAGGACATAGAAGAATTAAAATTCTTCTGAAAGTGAGTTAAAAAGCTCAAAGCTTTTAATAACTCTCCAAACAAAGGTGTAGGTCCTTGAGAGGAAACCTGTGACCATTTGGACACTTGCTTTTGAGGATACAACTTAAAGCAATTAGGACGAATGTGTTTAGCAACACCACAATGGTGACAAACATGAAGTCTAATAAAGGATTTAGAATTAACCATATCAGTTTTGGATTTCATACATTTATCACATTTCTCAGAATGGGGCACAAAGACAGTCCTTGATCCAGAAGCCGTGGAAAAGGAGAGGCCAGAGGAAACAACACATCCTAAGCCAGTCTTATCAGAACTAGGCTTTTGAACATTCAGTACTGTAAGGTTGAATTTAATCAACCATTCTTTTGGCTTTATTCCGTGCCAATTTGCTTGTAATTTAGCACTTAGAAACCCTGTATTTAGGTGGGAATCATGTAAGGGTAGTGTGTGAGAGAGTGTAAAGAAATGCTCAAGATTATGCACTGAAGCAGGGACTCGCGACTGGATCTCGCAGGTGGCTCGCGACTAGCAAGCCGCCAGATGATGCACACGAGTGAAGCATGCAAAGGATCTGAAGAGTCATGCCAGCTGTTGCACTACAGGACAAAAGTCCCAGGCTGGCCAAACAGTTATCTTGCGGCTTGAACTCGCGACTCAGTCAAGTTGCGAGGCCCAGTCGCCAAGATACCCTATTTAGGAAAAACTAACTCTTTGCATTCAATTCTCACACTAGTATAAATACCCCTTATACCTACGAAATGTAGAGAGCTTCCAGAGAGAATATTGAGAGAGAAACCCTAGAGAAAAACAAGATTGACTCATCCACAATCTTTACATAGAGACTCTTCAAATTCCTCTACTCTCACCCTCTCCATTGTTACATCCTTGAGAGGTTCTTAGCCAAATCATTTTCTCACCATACCCACATCTGTGAGAAGGCTTTTTGGTGCTTTGAGAAGTAGTTAGGAAGGGACCAATTCACATTGGTTGATGCTATGGGCTATAGCGGAATTCGGTAAGCTAAAGAAGAAATAGGTTCGGCGTAACCTCGTTGGAGTAGGAGCTTGGAGGGCTTAGGTACACTGGGTAGATTAGGCTTGGAGGGTCTTCTGCTGTTCATGTATCCCAACTACATTCTTTAGTAGATTATTTACCACTTGGAGGGCAGCGGAGAGGTTTTACGCCGAGCGCTTCGGTTTCCTCTTCGATAACACATCGTTGTGTTGTCCTTGTGTTTGCATATCTCTTCCCTTAATCTTTGCCATTTAATTTCTGCTGCGGGTGTGATTTTATTTGGTTTAGATTGTTTATCAATTCTATTATATGCGTATGTTCATATTCCGCACATTAATTGTTTGATAATAAGCTTGAATTGATAATTTGGAAATTGGGGGTCTAAACGGTCATAGTGTTTTACACACTAACTGAACATTCAATTGGTATCAGAGTGGGTGCACTTGATGTGGTTTAATTACCTTAGTGTGATCCTTGACCTCGTTTAAGATGGATCGGTCTCAATCCTTAAATGCTCCACCATATTTTGATGGTAGCAACTATGCCTTTCGGAAGGTGCGGATGAGAGCATTTTTGTGCTCTATAGATGAGGCTGTTTAGGATGCAGTTGAAATAGGTTAAACAAGGTCGGAGGCAGCCAAATCCACATATTATAAGGCAGCCCTCGCGGCGTCAAATGCTAATAGCAAAGCACTTAATGCTATTTTTTATGGTGTGTCTCCAGATGAGTTCCACAGGATTTCTCACATTACCATTGCCAAGGAGGCATGGTAGATATTGGAGACCACGTATGAGGGAACGAAGAAAGTAAAAGACACGAAGCTACAGATGCTGACCACCCGATTTGAGGAGCTCAGAATGAGTGAGGACGAGTCTTTTGACTCTTTCTATAGTAAGTTGAATGAAGTTGTCATCGGCAAGTTTAATTTGGAAATTGGAGGTCTAAACGTTCATAGTGTTTTACACACTAATTGAACATTCAATTGGTATCAGAGACCGAAGGATCTTCCTTACTACCTTGGAATCCTCTGTTTTCTCTCACAAACCCACCGTGTTTCTCACCTAAACCACCATTTTCATCATCTCTTCAACTTCAATCTTCAAGAAAAAGGTATGGGTTTTCTTATTTTCTTTCAATATTTCATATTTCTTGCCTTGATTTCTTGGATTTTTGTGTCGTTGTTGAGTTTGGGTTTATGTGTTGATTTGGTTATGGGTTGGAGTTATTTTGTCAGGTTTGTTTGAATGGGTTTTGTTGGATTTAATAATCTGATGCTTGATACTTATTCTCCTGCGCGTTTTTTTTCCTTGAGTAAATTTGTTGTTCTGACCTCTATTGTGCATATCATACCCATTGTGAAATATCTTGTAGACATGTGCTTGAGTGTTTAGGGATTTAGTGAGGTGGTATGGTTATGAGTTGCATTTGGTTCACAGATTGCTTATTGCACATATACATTTGTATTTAGCTTTGTGCCCTAGGTTGCTCTTGTTATGTTTGTGCACACTGTTACATTGGGTTTTGATTCATAGTTGGCAATAAATCTGTAGTGTGTTCTACTGTGGCATGTTATCTCATGCTTTGTTGCTTCTAAAACCTTGTGTGGACTAAATCTTTGGTATAGCCCTCTGTTTCTTTTCAGTGCTACTAATCTCTTACCGATGTTTGAGTTTCCATCTATTGTGCTCTGTTTTTTGTGGCCTTTTCTGCTATGATTGCAGATGACTCCTACCAAGAAGAAAACCACTGCCAAGAAAGGTGATAAAAGGCTAAAAATGGACAACACCACGTTCAGATCACCTCAACACTTTGAGAGATATAGAGCATTATTCTTTAAGGCAACCATCATTCAGGAAAGATTTGTAGACTTGGTGGATTTGAAGGACATTTTCATTCCAAACTGTTTTGAGGGCAGAGGTTGGGATAAGTTTTTGAGTGACTTGCCTGGAGTGTGTGAGCCTTTGATCAGGGAGTTTTATGCAAATGCTGTGATAAAAGAGGATGAGCTTAATTGTTGGATAAGAGGAAAGAAATTCAATATAGATGCTGGTGATATAGATGAAGTGCTAGGGCTTGAAGGTTTAGATGACCATGACTTCACCAATTACAAGGACAGGATGCTATCCATAGAAACTGTCCAATCTCATATTGGTGGTGTTAGAGAAGGGAGATGCCTCAACACTAATGCCTTCCCAGCTGACATGAGGTGTCTAACCACCATAATGATGTTCAACTTGTACCCAGTAAGGATGCTGACTACAATCAACAATGCTAGAGCTATCTTTCTCATGGAGCTCAAGGAGAACACCTTCATAGACATCAGCTCTCACATCTTTGACACAATTGTGGATGAGACTAGAACAACTTCAAGGGCTAAGCTAGTTTTCCCTAGCCTACTCATGAGGCTTTTTAAAGCAAAAGGTGTGGCAATCCCTCAAGATATCAATCTCATGCCTACTCCCTCAGCCATTAACAAGCTGACCATTACAAGGATAAGAGTTCGTCTTCTGGGTGATGAAAATGAGGGTGACCAAGGAGAAGGTGAACCAATGGAGACTGAAACAGAGGCTGAAGGACAACCTTCAAGTTCAAGAGGCCGTGGCAAGAGGAGCAGAGCTTCATCTTCATCAGCTGTACCTTCAGATGCATTCCAGATCGTCCTAGAAAGGATCGATGGGCTCAGGAGTGTCCAGAATGAACAATCTGACAGACTGGCTGCACTTCAAGATCAGATGAACATCCACTCAGCAAAGTTTGATAGCTTCTCCACCCAGCAGTGACCCTTTGGCCATTCTGATCAAAAATGGGGAGAATTTTTGAAGGGCAACTCTTGAGGGGGAGTGTTTGTTTGAGGAGGAGCATACCAAAAACTTATCTTAAGCAATTTACTTTATGTTTATGCTCTATAGTTTTTGTTGTTATGGTTTGGATAATTTTTATTATGGGTTTGTTTGGTACTTTGGTTTATATATATAAGATGTTAGTTTATTTACAGTACATGTAGTTGTACCTTTGCTTTGTAGTCTAGTACTTGTTGTTAAATGTTATGAATTTTCTTTAAGTACTTTCACACTTATGCCCTCTGTTGGATTTTTTATCCTTAATGCAATTACCTTGAGTTGTTGCATTGGTTGAGTGTTGGACATGCAAATGATACTTTGCATTGAGCTTATTAGCTTGCATGTCCAGATGTTTATTCCTTGTGTGAATGAGCATTGTGGTCACTATTTATAGTGATTGTTCCTCTTTGGTCAAGCCATGGTTTATTGCTTATATTCTATTTTGCTTGATTGCATTATGCTTGCTCCATATGCATTACAAGTTTTCTGCATACAATGATCATATTGTGTTATTGTGTTTTAGGAGATACTGGTTCTTAAGGTTCAAGAGCTACACAGATTCTAGAGTTAGGTGTGAGTGAGTTATGTTCAACTGTTCCCAACTCACATGTTAATTCTAGAGTTTGTTTTAGGGTTTTGTCACGGAATAGCCAAAGGGGGAGATTGTAAGGTTGAATTTAATCAACCATTCTGTTGGCTTTATTCCGTGCCAATTTGCTTGTAATTCAGCACTTAGAAACCCTATGTTTAGGTGGAAATCATGTAAGGGTAGTGTGCGAGAGAGTGTGAAGAAATGCTCAAGATTGTGCACTGAAGCAGGGACTCATGACTAGATCTCGCGGGTGGCTCGCGACTGGCAAACCGCTAGATGATGCACATGAGTGAAGCATGCAGGGGAGCTGAATAGTCATGCCAGCTGTTGCACTATAGGACAAAAGTCCCAGACTGGCCAGGCAGTTATCTCGCGGCTTGAACTCACGACTCAGTCAAGTCGTGAGGCCAAGTCGCCAAGACACCCAGTTTGGGAAAAACTGACTCTTCACATTCCATTCTCACACTAGTATAAATACCCCTTATACCCACGAAATGTAGAGAGCTTCCAGAGAGAATATTGAGAGAGAAACCCTAGAGAAAAACAAGATTGACTCATCCACAATCTTTACATAGAGACTCTTCAAATTCCTCTACTCACCCTCTCCATTGTTACATCCTTGAGAGGTTCTTAGCAAAATCATTTTCTCACCATACCCACATCTGTGAGAAGGCTTTTTGGTGCTTTAAGAAGCAGTTAAGAAGAGACCAATTCACATTGGTTAATATTATGGGTTATAGCGGAATCCGGTAAGCTAAAGAAGAAATAGGTTCGGCGTAACCTCGTCGGAGTAGGAGCTTGGAGAGCTTAGGTACACCAGGTAGATTAGGTTTAGAGGGTATTCTGCTGTTCATATATCCCAACTACATTCTTTAGTGGATTATTTACCGCTTGGAGGGCGGCAGAGAGGTTTTACGCCTAGGGCTTCGGTTTCCTCTTCGATAACACATCGTTGTGTTGTCCTTGTGTTTGCATCTCTCTTCCCTTAATTTTTGACATTTAATTTCTGTTGTGGATGTGATTTTATTTGGTTTAGATTGTTTATCAATTCTATTATATGCGTATGTTCATATTCCGCACATTAATTGTTTGATAATAAGCTTGAATTGATAATTTGGAAATTGGGGGTCTAAACTTTTATAGTGTTTTACACACTAATTGAACATTCAAATACCTCATCAAGCTTTGCATTAGACATCCTCTTTATTTAAGTTCTAGCTTGACTAAGTTCAACCTCGACTAAGTTCAACCTCAAGATTCTTGACCTTCTCTTTTAATGAGGTGTTCTCCACAACAAGAGTCTCAACTAACCTTGTAGTCTCATCTAGTTTGACTAACAAATCAACTTTTTCAGTTTTTACCTCATTAAGCTCTTTTCTACAAAGATGAGAAATCTTTTCAGATTTTATGAATTTAGTGCATAGCTTATCATAGGCTTCCTGAAAGGTCAATTTCTTGGGTACTTTATCATCAGAAGAATCCTCACTATCACTAGCACTCTCCACAATCACCTTATCGGTTATGGCAGTAAAAGCCATAAAGTGACCACATTCATCCACATACTCATCAGAAGAGTCATTCTCAGTATCACTCCAGGTAGCAACCAACTCTTTATCTTTTGACTTCTCGGTCTTTTCCTTCATAAGATAATTTGGATACTCTATCCTCATATGACCAAAACATTTGCACTCATGGAATTGGATGAGGGGTTTCTCATTCTTGCCCTTCCTAGAGGATTTAGATTTCCTAGGAGGTTTGCCCTTATCCTTTTTCCTAAATTGAAAAAGCTTGATAATCTCATCAGTTATGAAGATTAAATCCTCATCCTCATCATCATCTTCATCTTCATCTTCACTTTCATCTTCATCTTCAGAGTTCTCAGTCTCTTCCTCTATACCCTCTCATAGGTTTGAAGGTTCCCTACAAGCTCATTTAAAGGAATTTGATCAATGTCTTTTGCTTCTTCAATGGCAGTGATCTTAGCATGGAATCTTTCAGGTAAGGACCTAAGGATTTTCCTAACAATTTTGGATTCTACTATAGATTCTCCAAGGTTGAAGGCAGAATTCACAATATCCTTGAGTTTAGCATAGAACTCATCAAATGTCTCATCCTCCTCCATCCTAATTTCTTCAAAACTACTAGTGAGTCTTTGAAACTTCACAGTCTTTACTGCCTTGGTACCTTCATAGGTGGTCTCAAGAATGGTCCATGCTTCCTTGGCAACTTTCGTGGATGATATTTTCTTGAATTGCTCATTGGTCACCCCACAAAACAAAGCATTCAAGGCCCTACCGTTGAAATTTGCCTCTTTGATTGTTTCTTCATCCCAATCCACCGGCGCTTCTTTAGGCTTAATCCAGCCAACTTCAACAGCTTGCCATACCTGTTCACCTAGAGCCTGCAAAAAGACTTTCATACAAAATTTTCAGTACGTATAATTAGTGCCATCAAATAAAGGAGGAATCAAAAGAGATTGTCCACGATCCATGACAACGGGGGTTAAGGATCACACTCAGGAAATTAATCCAATCAGAGTGTACCCGCTCTAATACCACTTGTTGGGAAATTTAGACCCTGGTTGATAGAATTAACAAGTTTTAAACACAAGTTGTTAGTTAGATTTATTATGAATAAACTTTGTTAAAACAAACTAACATCAATATCATGTCAAAATCATGCAGCGGAAAAGTAAATAAGACAAGATATGATGACCTAGGAAAACCAATGAAACAAACTAGTTTCACAGTAAAAAACTTGGGGGGAAACCTTCCCGAAAATCAATCCACAATAATAAAGAGAAGTTTCAGATCTAGTACAAAATCTTTGTCCCTAGACTCTACAATCCCGGTAGATGAACTTACAGTAGAAACCTTCTACCGCTTCAGAACCTTTGAACTCTTCAATATATGAACGCCACCCTTTGATGCACAGATCCCAGTACATGACTCACTCACCAACTTAAGGAAGAAGAATGTTGGCTGCAGAACTTCATCAACAATGAAGATTAAGAAGCACTTGATTACAAAACCCTAAGGCCCAAAGACGCAGTAGCTTCTTTTATAGAGAATAAGGCATCGGTCACATTTTTCATATGTTCTCCTTGTATTCTCCTATGTGACGGCCTCTAAAATAAGCCTTATATATGTCTAGGGTTGTGAGAAAAGAAACCCTACACAAATACATAAGCATGGGCCGAAAATCAGATCTGAAAATTCTGATTTCGTAATTCTCGATAGATACCTCAATAGATAGTATCTGTCGAGACCTCGATAGATAGTATCTGTCGAGACCTCGATAGATAGAATCTGTCGAGCTAGCTGTCGAGACTCATTAAACCTCGATAGATAGCTATCTGTCGAGCAGTTGTCGGGAATTTGTCCAGCTTTAATGAACAACCCTTCTTCACTTGTTTCTTGGTCCAATCTTCATGGCTTTAATACTTGGCTTGAATAACATGTTTCTTGAAGTATCAAACACATCCTAGATCTACCCAAATACAAGTAAAATGCGTTTTGTCAAAGGATTAGCCAATTACATAAAATATGTCCTTAACAAAGAGAAATTATAAGAATGACGTTGGAAGGGAAATTGCAGAAAAGTTGGCAAAGGAAGCGAAGGAGAATGAGCAGATATTGAGTTCTTCAGGCACAATCAAAGAGCCTTGGGTGACTACAGTCTGAAGGAATTTGAGGTTATTTTTGTGCTAGATGTGACAATAAGGAACATAACTAGTAGCGATAAATTGGTCATATTGGCAACAGATGGGGTATGCATTTTCTTGATGATGGTTCCAACTCTCTCTTTTGGCTAGGACCTTCCAACTTTCTCTTAAGCACACAATGGCTCACCCCCCCCCCCCCCTCCTCTTATCAGTGACGGCTCCAAAAAATTTTCTCAGGGTGTTCCTTAAGAAGCATAAATTACATAATCTAATAAAAAGAGAAATTCATATATTGACAACAACAACAATAAAAAAACACTCAAATACATAAAGTTTACAATTGCCTTCTATGAGTTTTCATAATTTGTTATATTGTTGTTTCATTAATTATAAAATTATTAATTATTATTTAGCCTAACATAATTTAATTTGTTTGTCTTTTATAATATATTGGTTAATTAAATTATTAATTATTGTTTATTAGTTGCTTCCCTCAAATAATTATTGGTTAATTAAATTATTGTTTATTAGTTGCACTAGCACACATCTTATGTGCATTTATTTCTCCCAATTCAAATATCCCACCCGGCCCCATGTGCCCATCCACCCCCCACTCCACTCAATAGACAAGCCTCATCACTCATGGCCCCCAATCACAAGAGCCAGCTGCCAATCAGAAAAATTCACAATCACAAATCACAATACACTAAAAGACAATTAATAGTATCTCACCAACACCAACACCAACACTACACCAACACCAACGGATAAAGCCAAAAAGTCAAAAATAGGGGGCAAAATATTAATAAAGTTAAAGCTAAATTAGCCAATCATAGTTCAGATGAATAAAGAGAGAAAGACTCTCATTTGAGTCATTTCATTTCACATTTTCACTTTCATTTTTCAGATAAAGAGAGAGAGTCAGAGAGAAAAAGAGAGAGAAGTTAGTAAAGATGAAATACCTTGAGGGTGAGGTTGAGGGAGCAAGGAGGCCTGAGGCTGAGGGGCGGCACCGAAGGAATCGAGGCCAAGCCGAGCGACGAGCGAGCGACAGCGACGTCGACGTCGACGTGACCGATCGGCGATCTCCGATCCGATCCAGTGAGCGATCTCTGATGCCCGAATCCTGATGCGATGTGCTCTGGGTTGGAGCTTGAGTTGTGTTTACTGACCGATCTCTGATGCGGAGATGCCTGATCTGTCTGTTGGTTTGTGTTACAGCGTTGCTTTGTTGACGTTTTTGTCTGTAGGTTAGGTTTCTGATTTAGTGATTTGAGATTTCAGTTTTTGCTTTAGCTTTACCATTTGATAAATCACCGGACAAGTATATTGGGTTTTGGTTTTGGTTTTGGTTTTTTTTTTTTTTTTTTTTTTTTTTTAGAATCCGTGGGTTTGCTTTACATGTTTACCATCTGTTGGGTTGTTTTTTTTCTTTAGATTGGGTTTGCTTTACGTTTAGGATTGATGTTGGGCTTTTTTGTGGGCTTGCTTTGTTACAATTTTATTTTTTATTTTTTATTTGAAGGTGTTCCTAATTTTTTTTAAAGGGTAAACAAATAAAAAAAAATTAATTATTATATATAATTTTTTTTTTTTCAAGTCAGGAAGACCCTGAGTCCAATGTGGCGCTGCCACTGCCTCTTATTCGCAACTCATTATAATTTTTATTGTCATTGTGAGTAGATATTTTAGAATGACAAAATACTAAGTTGTCAGATACAAAGCAAGCAAGTTCTTGAATGAAATCACTATCCCATAAGATAATATCATCTAGTGTATAGAAATTTTGGAATGAATATAAATAACAAGAACATTTTCTGTGATGTTTTTTGAAATTTTATTTTAAAGTATAAGGTAAAAATATTTTGAGAAGTCTAGTAGAATGGTGATGGCATACGTTTTGTTAAGACATATGTGATTCACTTGTTAGGAACATATGTCACTATTTTATGTAATTGACTAATCATTTGACAAAAACGCACTTTACTTGTAATTGGGTAGATCTAGGTGTTTTTAATACTTCAAGAAACAAGGTTTCAAGATCAAGTGTTAAAGTCATTCAAGTCTGTCCAAGAAACAAGCTGAAGAGTGCAAATTCATTAAAGCTTGACTGCTGCATCTATCGAGCTTAAGAAAGCTGTTTCAGCCCGTGTGCTCGACACTTGCTCGACAGCTGCTCGACACCTCCTATCTGTCGAGGTTTAAGAAAAACAGATTTTCTGTTCTGTTTTCCTGGAATCTGTGAATGTGTCTTTGGGCCTTCTTTTCTCACAATCCTAGACATATAAAAAGATTATTTTAAGGGCCGTCAAAGAGTTCACAAGTTGCACAAGTGTTGAGTAAAGTTTGTTCAATCAAATTGTGATCGGAGACAAAATTTGCCCTAGTTCATCATTCTTGTGAAGAAGTTGCTATGTTTGTACACCGTAGGGTTTTGTGACCAAGCATCTTCTTGATCTTCATCATTGGGATGAACTAAAGAACTTTGCAGCCAACAAACTCTCTAGTTGGTGATTGAAGTCGTGTACTGAGATCCGCGCAATTGATTAGTCACGTACTTGGGAACCGTGCATCAAAAAGGGAAATTGTCACTACAGAACAAGTCCAATTGGGTATTGGGGTAAGGGTTCAACTGTAGGTTGGTATAAGGTACTGGGATTCCTTTACTTGTAACCGCTTGTTGTGATAATAGTGGAATTTCGGGAGTGGTGACCTGAAAATCATGCGGTGGGGTTTTTGTCGTGTAAGTTTTCTCCATTCGTAAACAAATCACCATGTCAATTTATTTTCCGCTGCATACTTAGTTTAATTGGTGATTTTTTTGTGCTACCACGCGTTTGCATGTTAATTTGATTAATTAATTAAACTTGGCTAATTAATCAATTAATTCATCACAAGGGGTCAATTCGTTTTTTGCCTATCAAGTGGTATTAGAGCAGGCACACTCTGATTATGTTTAATCTTTGTTGTGTTTGATCCATTGACCCCTGTTTGTCATGGATAGAGGACAGTTGTTAATTATACTTCCTTTATTTGATGGCACTAACTATGCATACTAGAAAGTACGCATGAGAGATTTCTTGCAGTCTTTAGATGAGAAGGTGTGGCAAGCTGTTGAGATAGGCTGGACTAAGCCAAAGGAAGCGTCGGCTGATTGGGATGAAGCCAAGATTAAGGCGGCAAACTTCAACAGTAGGGCATTGAATGCTTTGTTCAGTGCGGTCACCAATGAGGAGTTTAAGAAGATATCCTCAACTGAAACTGCCAAGGAGGCTTGGACCATTCTCTAGACAACCTATGAAGGAACAAAGGCTGTCAAGGATTCGAAGCTACAGAGGCTCACTACAAGCTTCGAAGAGATTAAGATGGAGGAGGATGAGTTATTCGATGAGTTCTATGCCAAGCTCAAAGACATAGTGAACTCAGCTTTCAATCTTGGGGAAACCATTCCTGAACCCAAGATTGTGAGAAAGGTGCTCAGATCTCTACCAGAGAGATTCCATGCCAAGATTACGGCGATTAAGGAGTCAAAGGATATTGACAAGATCCCTTTGACTGAGCTAGTTAGTAATCTACAAACCTATGAGCTAGGGTTGACTAGGATTGGCAAGACAAGTAAAGGCAAGAGCATGGCATTGAAGGCCAAGAGCAGTGAGGCAGATAAGTCTTTAGATGATGAAGATTCTAAGATGAAGTCCTACATCACTAGGCAGTTTAAGAAGTTTATGAAGAATGCCAATG
This sequence comes from Notholithocarpus densiflorus, assembly GCA_030021035.2. Taxonomy (NCBI): domain Eukaryota; kingdom Viridiplantae; phylum Streptophyta; class Magnoliopsida; order Fagales; family Fagaceae; genus Notholithocarpus; species Notholithocarpus densiflorus. The sequence goes on along the minus strand of JARYZH020001164.1, from coordinate 20,367 downwards.
GAAAGGGCTTTGACAAGGACTGTAGGCAATCCAGTTCTTCTTAGTTCAAGAGTCAAGACAAAGGGAAGAAGGATGCAAGGGATGGCGGTCAGTACACTGTTCCGGTAGGACCTAAGTGCTTTGGGTGTCAAGACTTCGGTCACATGAAATAGGAGTGCCCCACATATCTCAAGACCATTGGGAAGAGCAAGGCACTTGCTGCTACATTGAGCGACATCGAGCCTGAGGATGATTTCGACAATAAGGATGACGGAATTTTGAATGCCTTCACTGCCACTGTCAATCCTACTGAGGGGATTGTTAAAGATGTGGACGAAGGAGAGGAATTGGTGGATTCTAAGTTCGAGAAGATGGATGATCAAGATGATATCCATACAGCCTATGAGAAATTGTACAAAGTTTCTGAGAAGCATGAGAAACTTTATAGGCTGGCCACCAAGAAGCTCAGTGATGTGGAACTTGATCGTGAAGAGCTTTCCGCAAATTTTGATGAAGCCAATCAGATTATTGGAGCACTGAGGTTTGAAAACAATTTCTTGGCTGAGAAGACCAAGAAGCTTGAAGCGGAGCTGTTTCAAGTCAGAGCTCAATTGGAGAGAACTTCAAGTGCAAAGATTGATGAGATGCTCAATCTTTAGAAATTTGCTTCTGATTGAATAGGTTTAGGGTATGGTCTCTCTTCTTCTAATATTGCTTCTACTAGTACCACTGTTTTTGTTCCTCCTGCTAATAATGTTGAAATTGAGAACAATGTTGTTAAAAATGAATTAGCTAGTGAGAACTTAGACAAGGATAAATCTATCTTAGGAGCACCCCCTAAACAAGATAAGAAAGATGCTAAAAACCCTAGGGCTAAGAAGGCTAACTCTCAAAAGCCTAAACAAAAGAAGCAGCATCTCTGTCATCATTGTGGAGTTGCCAGTCATACTCGACCAAATTGCTATAAGTGGCTAGCCACTCAACAGAGCAACGGCATGATAGCATCTGGGAACCAGAATCAGCTTCAACCCTCTCTTGCTCCTCTTGGAGATCTTCTCAAAGCCCTCATGTTCCTTTCGAACTTGAATAGTTTTAATTCTTCCCCTTCATTTCTGGTTCAAGGATTCAATCAAAGGAAAAGTTCTTCCAGGGTGTGGAAGGAAAAGGACTCCAAGTGATTCTATCACTTTTCTCTTTCTCTCTTCTTGTTTTTGTGTGTGCATTACTTGTGTGTTTTGCTTTCAAGTTTTGAGTCAGTCTAGTTTTTATGCTTTGTTTTGTTTAACATGTTTTTGTTTGGTTATTTTTCAGTTTTGCTTTATTTTTTTTTTTATATAAAGATAAAAAAAAAAAATTGAAAAATCAGAAAAATACAAAAGCAGTGTGTGTGTACATTGGTACTTGTGTACCTTGGATGGCCATTGAAACAAAGTTTTCTAAACTTTGTATCCCTTGTAGCTTAGATGAGCATCTCTATGCACAACTAAGCAAGTGAGCTTTGTAGCTCTTGTTTGTGATGAGTAAGATTAAGTTATCTCTTGTATTTAACACTCGTATCACTCTTTTTGACGGGAAGGACTAGAAAATCCTAAGAGAAAGGCATAAATAACCATCTCACCACTGTTGCCCGCCAATCATGAATGACATTTGTGTGCTTCGACATAGCAAAATTGGAATGTCAAATGCTTAACATAATTGGGTATTTCTTTTCTATCTCTTATATGCCCATGCATGATTTGCTTAAAAAGAAAATATGCAAAGAAAATAAAAAGCAAAAAGAATAAAAATGCTTTTAAATATGATTGCAAGCGTGTTTTCTAGGAGATGTGGGAGTTATAGGATGTACCTCGAACATGATAGTCCCCATCAAATAGTTATGATTGTGTGTGAGTTGAAGTGATTTTCTCATATCTCAATCGTCATAACATGTATACACTTATGCAATCTTGCGATATTTTTCACACACAACACGCAAATATTCTTTGTTACTCTTGATACATGTGCAGGTACAATGTGATTTGGCCATCACAAGGTTTTACATGTGTTAATGTATACTCACTAAACTGTCTTGACTTATTTTTGAAATATAAAATTGGTTAGACCTGTTTAGTGTGTATGTGTGTTTTTGGGATCCATGTGCTTAAAATTTCTGTTGAGAGATGATTTTGAGAGGTTAATATGGTGTTTGGATCTTTGGTTGAGTTGCATGCTTGATTGCATTCATGTTTGTATTTTTCTCTTCTCAAAAAACTGTTTTTAAAAGCTAGCTCAACACCTCCTCGACACCTGGCTATCTGTCGAGCTTCCAAGCTTTTTCTTATCGCAATCTCGACACCTCCTCGACACCTGGTGGGTTGATCGAGAAAGTTCTTGTCCCCTCGATAGCTTCTCGACACCTGGTGGATCGATCGACCCTCATCTCTTGTGTCTGATGTTTTGTACCTCGACACTTTCTCGACACCTGTATCTGTTGACGGCCAAATCCTAGACACTTGGCTCGACACCTTTCTCGACACCTCTTGATACCTTCATCTGTCGAGATTTACTGAGGTTCTATATATTCTTTCTCGTGCGATCCAAGCCTCATTTCTCTTGATCTCTCTCTCGATAGCTCTATCTCTTCATCTCCCAAACACTCTCATCTCACTCCCAATCTTCTCCTTAAGGTTTCTTCAAGCTTTTTCAAGAGTTTCTTCACTTTGTAAGCTTCTGATCTCTTATTCTTCATGCATTTCATGTTTTGAAACCTAGGTTTTGGGGATTTTGAAAAATTTTGGGGTTTTTCAAAATTGATGAGTGTTTGTTGAAATTTTGGGATGGGTTTTGCTTAAATGAGTTTAAAATCTCATGCATTGCATCACATTAGCATAATAACAGTATTATCATGCACTTTAGATGTGTGCAATTGATTGTGTGCTGGTAAGATTAGATCGGGCTAAGCCCATGAAGCAATTTACTTTGCATATCACATGTTCATGCATTTCCCATTCATACGTACTCCATTTCAATATACTTGCTATATTTGAATTGTTTTGGAGATTTTCTGATTGTCTCTTTTTCTTTCCCTCTCTTTCTGTTTACATTAGTCGTGTCTATGGCATCTAAGCGTAAATCTACTCCGGCTCGGAACCCTCTTCGTTCTGGAGCTTATTCATCTTCTGATTCTGCTCCTATCTCTCTTCGATTTCATGATGATGATGCCCACAAGGCATTCTCGGAGAACTTTTCTAGACGCGGCATTCATTCGAAACCCCAAGTCATTCTGGCAGACTTCGCCAACACCGACCTTCCCGTTGTCATTCACAGTTAGGGATGGGAGTCACTGTGTGACGTCCCGGTCACTTGTCCTCTCGTGCTTATCTAGGAGTTTTACTCCAACATGCACGGGATTGATTGTTCAATACCTCTTTTCTTCACTCGCGTTCGAGGCACGCGCATTCCTGTCACACCGCAGCTTGTTGCGGATGTGCTTCGGGTTCCTAGGGTAGAGTTCCCTGACTACCCTGGTTGTGAGCGTCTGCGGACTGTGTCCAAGGATGAGCTCAAATCCGCTTTTTGTGAGCGTCCTTCTGAGTGGGGTGAGCGCCAATTCACTTACTATTTGGGCTTTGCAAAAGGCCCTTGGTTTTTGAACATGGTGATGACCTTTGTACTCCATCCTCTCTCTCATTATAATTCCATAACAAAGCCTCATGCTCGGTTTTTGTTATCCCTCCTTAAGCATCTTACTATTGATTTCCCTTCTCATTTTATTCTTTCCATTATAGATGTTCATCTGGATCCGACGTCCCGTGATAAGCTCATCTTTCCTTCTGCTATCACAAGGATATTACGCCATTTTTTTGTCCCTTTTCCTGTGTCTGACCACTTCACTCATATTTGTGCCATAGACTATGCTACCGTTAAACGTAGCGAGGCGTAGTTCAGGTCGTGATAGACGGATTCAGCCACTCCCACCCGTCCAACTCCATCTCGATCTGCTTGATCCACATCTGCTCCCTCCTCTTCTACGAGCGATGTGTCACTAGGAGACATCATGACGCAGCTTCAGCGCATGGATGCTCGCCTAGATACACTCTCTACAGAGTTGTATCAGGTGAACATCCGTGTTGGCCACATTGCTAGATGGCAGGCGATCATAGGCGATTTTGCTCTTGAGACTTCTCCTCCACCTCCTCTAGTGGCTTCTGATTCTGTTTCTGAGGATGAGGATGATGATGATGGTGATGACGATGATGCTTCTGATGATGATGATGGAGATGCTAGCTCTACCAATGAGATGTCTACTTGACACTCTTACCCTTTGTCACTCATGACAAAAAGGGGGAGTAGTTTAAAGTGTCTACTTGACATTCTTTTATCTCTCTATGCACATGCTTCTTATTACTTGTATGCAATCTATTATTTCTGTTTCACACAAAGATGCCTTGACAAGTTTTGTTTAAAGAGTTTCAGAATTACAGGTTGTCAAAGTCTACTTGCCATAAACTTTCTTCTTGCAAAGTTTTTCAAGAGTTTGTGTTAGGATAGATTTTATTGTATTCAACAAGTGAATATGAGTTGAGTGATTTATGACTTCTCTTATATGTTCATTTGTTTGTTGTGGTTTTGTCACGGATTGCCAAAGGGGGAGAGTGTTAGGACATATGTGATTCATTTGTTAGGAACATATGTCACTATTTTATGTAATTGGCTAATCCTTTGACAAAAACGCACTTTACTTGTAATTTGGTAGATCTAGGTGTTTTTAATACTTCAAGAAACAAGGTTTCAAGATCAAGTGTTAAAGTCATTCAAGTCTGTCCAAGAAACAAGCTGAAGAGTGCAAATTCATTAAAGCTCGACAGCTGGCTTGACAGTTGCATCTATCGAGCTTAAGAAAGTTGTTTCAACCCGTGTGCTCGACAGCTGCTCGACACCTCCTATTTGTCGAGGTTTAAGAAAAATAGATTTTCTGTTTTGTTTTCTTGGAATTCGTGAATATGTCTTTAGGCCTTCTTTTCTCACAACCCTAGACATATAAAATGATTATTTTAAGGGCCTTCAAAGAGTTCACAAGTTGCACAAGTGTTGAGCAAAGTTTGTTCAAGAAAATTGTGACCGGAGACAGAATTTGCCCTAGTTCATCATTCTTGTGAAGAAGTTGCTGTGTTTGTACACCGTAGTGTTTTGTGACCAAGCATCTTCTTGATCTTCATTGTTGGGATGAACTGAAGAACTTTGCAGCCAACAACCTTCTCTAGTTGGTGATTGAAGTCGCGTACTGGGATCCACGCAATTGGTTAGTCACGTACTTGGGAGCCGTGCATCAAAAGGGGAAATTGTTACTACAGAACAAGTCCAATTGGGTATTGGGGTAAGGGTTCAACTGTAGGTTGGTATAAGGTACTGGGATTCCTTTACTTGTAACCGCTTGTTGTGATAATAGTGGAATTTCGGGAGTGGTGACCTGAAAATCATCTGGTGGGGTTTTTGCCGTGTAGGTTTTCCCCATTCGTAAACAAATCACTGTGTCCACTTATTTTCCGCTGCATACTTAGTTTAATTGGTGATTTGTTTGTGCTACCACGCGTTTGCATTTTAATTTGATTAATTAATTACACTTGGCTAATTAATCAATTAATTCATCACAATGGGTCAATTCGTTTTTGGCCTATCACGTTTGAGCACATTTATCTAGCCTTATGAATAATAGTTACTTTACGTTGTATGTGATGCTCATTTCTTTTCTTTTCAGCTATGGGATGTTATTTCCAACCAAGAAGCTCAACAGCTTGTTTCTTCAGCATCTGTTAATGAAAAGTCAGCTTAAAGGCTAGTAGACAACATCTCAACTATTTTTGCCTCTTCTTTCACACTTCAACCTCTAAACCAATCAACCCTATTCAAGTCATCAAAACAGGTTGAATGAGAAAAGCTAGGTGATTGCCTGATTGCCTATTGCCATTGCTTTCCAGTTATCATCAAAATTGTTGTTTATACATAAACCTTTATTGGACGAATTGATTATATGTAAGAGTTCAAAAGAAAATGCATAAGGTTAACACGTCCTCCAAATTTACTCTGTCATGGAATATTCAATTCAACTTTCCATTTACGTGGTCGATGGAGAATGCCCAAAACTTTAGCATTTACCTTTAGCTTTTAAGGTTCTGCTTTTCGTTTGGAAGATATATAGGGGTAAATGCATGTATCAGTGAAGTCTGAGTTGGTTAGAAGAATTTTTTTTTATTATATCTTTGGATCATCGATCTGTTTATAACTTGTAGTGAAAAGGAAAATCGTTGTGAATTACGTTGTGATAGTAATGAACGACTTGTAGTTCTTATAGTGAGTCATATCAAGATAACAAAGCGCAAGAGTGGATTGTTAGTATAATCGATATAATATAAAACTAGCCTCATCACACGCGCTTCGCGAGTGTGATGAAGCTCTTTTTTTTAGGGGGGTTTGGTGTGTCATAATTTCCATTCATCTCAATTTGAGGTTTACATGTTTGTCTACTAATATTTACCCTTTTGTAGACTGCTAATACAACCAAAAGTGTCAGAGGCTAGCTTTAAAAAATGAACGCCAAAATAGCATTGAAATCAATGTATGGGTTTGTTCATTTTTTGAAGCTAGCATCTGACAATCTTGGTTGTATTAGCAGTCCACAAATGGGTAAATATTAGGAGACAAGCATGTAAACCTCAAATTGAGATGAATGAAAATTATGACACACTAAACCCCCACACCCCCCCCCCCCAAAAAGAAGAGTCTCATCGCATGCGTGAAGTGCGTGTGATTTGGTCCACATCTGTCCAATTCAATATATTCGATCCATTCTGTCCACTTCAGTCCATTTAGTCTAATTCAGTCCATTTTAGTTCACTTCAGTCCATTTGGTCCAATTCGGTATTAGTAAATTAATCAATTAATTAGGCAAGTGAATTAATTAGATTCAATTACATGCAATAAGCGTGGTAGCACAAATAAATCACAAACTAAGTTAAATGCCGAAAAATAAATTTGACACAGGTGATTTGTTTACGAATGGGGAAAACCATCGAGACAAAACTCCACCGGGTGAATTTAAGGTCACTACTCTTGAGAATCCACTATTATCAAAACAAGCGATTACAAGTAAAATGAATCCCAGTACCTATACCAATCTACAGTTGAACCCTTACCCCAATACCCAATTGGACTTGTATTGTAGCGGCAATCTTTCCTTTCAATGCACAGCTCTCAGTACATGACTAATCAATGATGCACGGATCCCAATATGTGACTAACACACTAACTTGAGGAAGATGTTGGCTGCAAAGTTCTTCAGTTCATCCAACAATGAAGATCAAGAAGCTCCTTGGTTACAAAACCCTTGGCGCAAAGACGCAGCAGCTTCTATAAAGAATATGATGAACTAGGGCAAATTGTCTCCGATCACAATATGCATGTATAATCACTTTTCATCAAGTTGCATCCCCTGTGACGGCCCTTAAAATAATCCTTATATATGTCTAGGGTTAAGAGAAAAGAAACCCTAAACAAATACTCATGGATATGCATGAAATCAGATCTGGAAATTCTAATTTCGTAATTCTCGACAGAAGAGCTTCAATATTAAATCTTGATAGAAAGGATTCTGTCGAGACATCTGTCGAGCTTTAATAAACAGCACTTCTTCACTTGTTTCTTGGTTAGACTTGCATGGATTCAATACTAAACTTGAACACTTGTTTCTTGAAGTACCAAACCCATCCTAGATCTACCCAAATACAAGTAAAGTGTGTTTTGTCAAAGGATTAGCCAATTTACATCACATATGTTTCTAACAATTCCCACATATGTCCTAACATTAAACAAAAATCAGATCTGAAATATTTTTCCAAAAACTCATTGTTTTCTTAAACAAAAATCAGATCTGAAATATTTTTCCAAAAACTCATTGTTTTCTTAAACAAAAATCAGATCTAAATTATTTTTCAAAACTCATTGTTTTCTTAAACAAAAATCATATTTGAAATATTTTTCCAAAAATTCATTGTTTTCTTTAAACAAAAATCAGATTTGGAATATTTTTCCAAAAACTCATTGTTTTCTTAAACAAAAATCAGATATGAAATAGTTTTTCAAAACCCCATTGTTTTCTTTAAACAAAAATCAGATTTGAATTTTTTTTTTTCAAAACCTCTTTTATTTTCTAAGACACAAAAATCAAATCTGAATTTTATGTTAAAAATTCATTCTTTTCACTTTGAAAAATCAGATATGCAATTTCTTTTAAAAACCCATATGTTTCTTAATTAAATAATCAGATTTGGATTTTCCTTTTGGAGATTCATTCTATTATTTAATTAAGAAATCAGATTTGGGAATTTTTCAAAAAATCCATTCCCTATTATTTAAAAAATCGGATCTGAATTTTTTGTCAAAAATTACATTTTGCCTGATTTGAAACTTCTCATAAAAAATATTTCTTTTCTAAATAAAAATTTAGATGTGATTTCTCCTTTTATAAATGCAATAGATCTAGTATTTTGCACATTTTAGGTCTAGGAATATTGACACAACAATTTGCACGTAATTTATTATGGGTATTTAAAAGGTCATTTGAAGTCTAAAAGATCAAACTCTATCTAGGCGGGGTGGGTACCTGACACCTTCCCATCCTGTAACCTAGCCCCTGAACCTTAGAATTTTAGGTTTGCAGATTTAGTGTCTTATTCTTATTTTGGGTAGAATGTAACTAGGAAACAAGGCTTTGTATTTTTTTTTTCTTTTTTTTAGATTGTACCTAGGAATCAAAGCAATGCAAAGTTCTTTCTACCAAGATGTAATTATTTCCAATCAATAAGAACCATACTATTCAAGATCTATTATAATTTGTATAGTTTTCTGATTTTATTTATAAAATAAGTGGTGACTCCATATGATCCTGAAAAGGGAAGGTGTCGATGCCTACACCCTTTTGAAAGAGTACCCATTAGGTTCTACCCCAGTCTCTCACAATCCATTTCAGTTCACTTCAGTTCATTTGGTCCAATTCATTGTACTTACTTATGAATGGAAAAAAGACAAGTTTTGATTGAGAGTACTATCAATTATTTGAGTAATATCAATTGTGATTATAGGATAAGTTTTGGTTATTATAATAATCTCCTTAAGAAAATAAGAATTTGAATAATAACTTAAAAATTTTTGTTGTACTAAAAAAAATTAGGAAAATATAATGCATAATAACAATTGATAGTGAACAAAAAACTAACCTATCTCCAATTTGTCCATCAAGTCGTCCAAGGAAGGATCATCCACCCAGAATATCGTACGTCCAGGGTCATAATGAAGGTTTAGTTTATAAGTGCCTTCGAAGAGGTCGTCCAAGACCAGAGGGGTCGTCTAAGACTAAAAGGGTCGTCTAAGACCAGAAGGGTCGTCTAGCTCACGAAGTGACCTAGACGACCACCCAACACTTTTAGATTTTCAAAGTGAATTTCTACCCAAAGCTTATAATTCGGACCACATTCTACTATTCTAAAGTGGGGGTGAATTCCTTATTCTTCGCCCTAACTTCCCACTAAGTTCTTAACTTCTCATAGCAGTTATAGAAGTTAAATCTGAACCTTCTAACTTCCACCCACATTGAGGAAGTTACCAAACAAGTAACCACTCCAAAACTCATTATAAAAGGACTCAGCCATATCAATTTAAGGTAAGTTTTCACCAATCCTAAAGTTGGAATTCCTGAGTTCAAGAGAGAAAACTAACTTAAGCATTGGAGGATTCTTGGCCAGTTCACCCCAGTCACATTTGATCTTGTGCTTCTTTCTTTTCAGGCCTTCCAAGCAACCACAAGCCCATTGAAGCTCGAAGCATTCAACCTATTGATTTTCTGTGCATCATCAACAATAGTTAGAAGAATATCGACCATTTCAAAGAAGAGTAATAATATCAATAAAAAAACATATAAAATTATAAAATTATATATTTGTAAAAATAGAGTGATCATGGAAATAACTTTTTGAAATTGTTTAATTTTTAGGAAGAACAAATTATGTATAATAAAATTTAGAGAATAAATTATACATATTCAGAATAAGTTTGTTATGAGTTTTGATTATCATGATATTCTCCTTTAAGGAAATGAAGAATTTGAATAATTTAATTGAAACTTAAAAGTTTAGTTGTAGAAAAAAAAAACATAGCATACTAAAACATAATTTCAAATAATATGGAACACCTTATACAAGAATAATATCAATCAAACACCCAAAATAATAGAATGATATGTTGGTAGAGATAAAAGATGAAAAATAATTTTAGAAATTGTTTAATTTTTAAGGAGAGAAAAATTATTTTCAACAAATTTTAGATAAAAAATTATACATTATAGTATAATTACAAAATAATTATCTCTTCCCACGCACAGCGTGGGTCTACAACTAATCTATACAATACTAAAAGCTGAAGCGTAGCATTTAATGTTACTACGCTCACGTTGAGCCACATCAGCAGCCATATCATCTTTATTCTATTTTTTGTATTTTTCCTACAATTTTAAAATAGTTTTTATCAATTTTGATAGGCCAAAAACGTATTGACCCTTGTGATGAATTAATTGATTAATTAGCCAAGTTTATTAATTAATCAAATTAACATGCAAACGCGTGGTAGCACAAACAAATCACCAATTAAACTAAATATGCAGCGGAAAATAAATTGAAACGGTGATTTGTTTACGAATGGGGAAAACCAACACGGCAAAAACTCCACCGGGTGATTTTAAGATCACCACTCCCGAGAATCCACTATTATCACAACAAGCAGTTACAAGTAAAGGAATCACAGTACCTTATACCAACATACAATTGAACCTTTACCCCAATACCCAATTGGACTTGTTCTGTAGTGACAATCTCTCCTTTTGATGCACAGCTCCCAGTACGTAACTAACCAATTGCGCGGATCCTAGTACGCGACTTCAATCACCAACTAGAGAAGGTTGTTGGCTGCAAAGTTCTTCAGTTCATCCAAACGATGAAGATCAAGAAGATGCTTGGTTACAAAACCTAACGGCGCACAAACATAGCAACTTCTTCACAAGAGAGATGAACTAGGGCAAATTCTGCATCCGGTCACAATTTGCTTGAACAAACTTTGCTCAACACTTGTGCAACTTGTGTCACCTTTGACGGCCCTTAAAATAATCCTTTTATATGTCTAGGGTTGTGAGAAAAGAAGGCTTAAACATACAATCACAGATTAAAGTCAAAACATAACTGAAATTCTGTTTTTCATAAACCTCGACAGATACCCTATCTGTCGAGCTGCTGTCGAGCCACGGGGCTGGAACAGCTCTTAAAGCTCGATAGATGGCTAGCTGTCGAGCTTTAATGACAGGCACTTTCTCAGCTTGAATCTTAGACAGACTTGCATGGCTTTAACACTTAATCTTGAAACAAGGTTTCTTGAAGTATTAAACACATCCTAGATCTACCAAAATACAAGTAAAGTGTGTTTTGTCAAAGGATAAGCCAATTACATAAAATAGTGACATATGTTCCTAACAAGTGAATCACATATGTCCTAACAATCTCCCCCTTTGGCAATCCGTGACAAAACTACAACAAACAAATGAACATATGAGAGAAGTCATAAATCACTCAACTCATATTCACTTGTTAAATATAATAAAATCTATCCTAATACAAACTCTTGAAAAATTTTGTAAGAAGAGAATTTATGGCTAGTAGACTTTGACAACCTGTATTTTTGAAACACTTTAAACAAAACTCATCAAGGCATCTTAGTGTGAAACAGAAATAATAGATTGCTTACAATTATAAGAAACATGTGTATAAAGAAAGAAAAGAAACAACACATGGAGAGATAGGTAAAAGAACTGTAATAACAACCTCAAATGTGTGTGTATATATATATATAAATATACATATATAAGTACAAGGTTTGCTATCTCAACATGATCACAAGATCTAAGGTACAAGATATAAATGTATCTAAAATAGAAAGAAAAAGATACAAGTAATCCTCACTACATCCCTCAGCGTGCGCTCTCCCCCTAACAAAAATCTCCTATACTAACTCTCACCCTAAGTATGACTACTCTCATAACCAAAACTAATCCCCCTTTTAGTCACGAGTGACAAAGGGTAAGAGTGTCAAGTAGACATCTCGTCATCGCTGGGTGAACTAGCATCTCCATCATCCTCATCATCGGAAGTAGTAGCATCATCATTATCAGCATCATCAGCACTGTCGAAGCCATCACTCTCATCCACAGAGGCCACAGGAGTGGAAGGCATGGTGTAACCGCCCATCCTAGCCTGACGTCGAGTAATGCGTCCAATGCGGGTGTTCACCTGACACAGCTCATCACTGAGAGTGTCAAGGCGAGCATCCATGCGCTGAAGCTGCACCATGATGTCCTAGAGTGTCACTCCATTCGTAGAAGAGGAGGGAGTGGATGTGGAAGGAGCAGAAGGAGTTGGAGGAGCTACCTACCGGACCGCCTTGATTGAAACTGCGCCTCGCTCCGTTTAACGGTAGCGTAGTCAATGGCACACATAACTGAGAAGTGGTCGGACGAGGGAAAAGGAACAGAAAAATGGCATAAAATCCGCGTGATGGCTGAAGGGAAGATGAGCTTATCACGGGTCGCCGTATCCCTATACACATCTATAATAGAAAGAATAAAATGTGAAGGAAAATCTATAGTGAGATGCTCAAGAAGGGAAAGAAAAAATCGAGCACGAGACTCTGTGATAGAGTTATAGTGAGAAAGAGGGTACAAAACAAAAGTCATCACCATGTTCATGAATCTAAGACCTTTAACAAAGGTCGAACATAGTGTAAACTGACGATCACCCCAATTAGAAGGGCACTCGCAGGAAGCGGAAATCATCTCGTTTTTGGACACAGTCCTCAGACACTCACAACCGGGGTAATCAGGATGCTCTACCCTCAGGACAAGGAGCACATCGGATACCAACTACGGTGTGACAACTATGCACGTACCTTGAACGCGAGTATGAAAGAGAGGTACTGAAGAATCAAGTCCATGCATGTTGGAGTAAAACTCCTGAATTAGCACAGATGGACAGGTGACCGGGATATCACATAGTGACTCCCAACCCCGACTATAAATAACAGTGGGTAGGTCAGTGTCGGAGAAGTCCGACAAAAGGACTCGGCGTTCTAAATGAACACCTCGTCGAGAAAAGTTCTCCGAGAAGTCCTTTCGGGCATCCTCATCACGGAACCAAACAAAGAAGGGGGTAGGATCAGAAGAAGATGATGCCTCGGAATGAAGAGGGTTTTGGGACAAAGCAGACTTACGTTTTGGTGCCATTGATGCACTAACGTAAACTAGAGAGTGAGGGGGAAGAAAGAAACACTCAAAAAAGCTCCAAAATAATTCAAATATACAGAAATATATTGAATGTAAAGGACGTATGCATGAAAATGCATGAGCATGTGACGTGCAACAGTAATATCATCATGGGCTCAGCCCAATCCAAACCTACCAGCACACAAACAATTTAACATATATAACACACATCTAAATGCATGAAAATATAGTTATAATGCACATGGAATGCAATGCATGAAGTTTTTAAGATCAAATCTTCAAAACCCATCCCAAAAATTTCACAAAAACCTCTTTGATTTTGAAAACCCCCAATTTTTGTAAAAAACCCAAAAACTTAGGTTACAAAGCATGAAATGCATGAAAATGAGGGATTAGAGACTTACCAAGTGAGGGAAAACTTGAATAAGCTTGAAAATCACTTGAGGAAGAGGTTAGGAGTGAGTGAGAGAGGTTTAGGAGATGAACAGCCACGGACAGATCGAGAGAGATCGAGGAAATGAAGTTCGGATAGCGTTTGAACCTATATATAGAACCTCAGTAAATCTCGACAGATAGAGGTGTCAAGAGGTATCGAGATAGGTGTCAAGCTTTAAAAGCTTCAACAGATGCAGCTATTGAGAGGTGTCCAGAGGTGTCCACAGCAAAACAAGCTCGATGGATCGATGAGGTATCGAGGAGCTATCAAGGGGACAGAAGGTTTTTCGATCGATCCACCTAGCTATCGAGAGGTATCGAGATTGCGATAAAAATCAACTGAAGAGCTCGATAGAAAAGCCAAGTGTCGAGAGGTGTTGAGATTGCTTTAAAACGGTTTTTCAAAAAGGGAAAAACACAAATATGAATGCAATCAAGCATGCAACTCAACTAAGGATCCAATCAACATTTTGAACTCACAAAATCATCTCTCAACAAAAAAATTTTGAGCACATAGATCTCAAAAACACACACACACACACACTAAACAAGTCTAACCAATTTTATATTTCAAAATAAGTCAAGACAGTTTAGTGAGCATACATTAACACATGTAAACCTTGTGATGGCCAAATCACATTGTACCTGCACATGTATCAAGAGTAGTAAAGAATATGACGATTTGAGATATGAGAAAATCACTTTTACTCACACACAATCATGACTGTTTGATGGGGACTATCACCTTCGAGGTACATCCTATAACTCCCACGTCTCCTAGAATATACGCTTGCAATCATATTTAAAAGCATTTTGATCTTTTTGCTTTTTGTTTTTCTTTGCATATTTTTCTTTTGAGCAAACCATGCATATAAGAGATAGAAAAGAAATACTCAATTATGTTAAGCATTTGACATTCTAATTTTGCTATGCCGAAGCATACAAATGTCATTCATGATTGGCAGGCAACAGTGGTGAGATGGTTATTTATGCCTTTCTCTTAAGATTTTCTAATCCTTCCCATCAAAAAGAGTGATATGAGTGTTAAAGAGATTACTTAATCTTACTCATCACAAACATGAGCCACAAAGCTCACTTGCTTAGTTGTGCATAGAGATGCTCATCTAAGCTACAAAAGATACAAAGTTTAGAAAACTTTGTTTCAATGGTCATCCAAAGTACACAAGTACCAATGTACACAAAACACACACTGTTTTTGTATTTTTCTGATTTTTCAATTATTTATTTATTTATTTTTATATGAAAAACAAAATAAAAAAAACTGAAAATAAACAAAAACATGTTAAACAAAGTAAAGCATAAAACTAGACTGACTCAAAACTTGAAAGCAAAACACACAAGTAATGCACACACAAAAACAAGAAGAGAGAGAAGGAAGTGATAGAATCACTTGGAGCCCTTTTCTTTCCACACCTTGGAAGAACCTTTCCGTCTAGCAAACCCTTGATCTGGCGGTGAGGGGGAAGAATTAAAACCATTCAAGTTCGAAAGGAACATGAGGGCTTTAAGAAGATCTCCAAGGGGAGCAAAAAAGGATGGAAATTGATTCTGGTTTCCTGATGTGATCATGCCGTTGCTCTGTTGAGTGGCTAACCACTTATAACAATTAGGTCGAGTATGACCGGCTGCTCTACAGTGATGACAGAGATGCTGCTTCTTCTGTTTAGGCTTTTGAGAGTTAGCCTTCTTAGCCCTAGGGTTTTTAGTCTCATTCTTAGCAAGTTTAGTGGGTTTTCCTAAGATAGATTTACTTTTGTCTATGTTTTCACTAGCTAAATCAGTTTTGACATTAGTGTTCTCAATTTCAACATTATTAGCAAGAGGAACAAAAATAATAAAACTAGTAGAAGCAATACTAGGAAAAGAGAAACCATACCCTAGACCTGTTCGATCAAAAGCAGATTTCTGAAGACTGAGCATCTCATCAAGTTTTGCACTTGAAGTCCTCTCCAATTGAGCTCTAACTTGAAACAGCTCCGCTTCAAGCTTCTTAGTCTTCTCAGCCAAGAAATTATTCTCAAACCTCAGTACTCCAATAGTCTGATTTGCTTCATCAAACTTTGTGGAAAGCTCTTCACGATCAAGTTCCACATCACTGAGCTTTTTGGTGGCCAGCCTATAAAGTTTCTCATGCTTCTCAAAAAGCTTGTACAGTTTCTCATAGGCTGTATGGATATCATCTTGATCATCCATCTTCTCAAACTTAGAATCCACCAATTCCTCTTCTTCATTCACATCTTCAATAATCCCCTCAGTAGGATTGATAGTGGCAGTGAAGGCATTTAGGATTCCGTCATCCTCAATGTCAGAATCATCCTCAGGCTCGATGTCACTCAACGTAGCAGCAAGTGCCTTGCTCTTCCCAATAGTCTTGAGATATGTGGGGCACTCTTGTTTCATGTGACCGAAGCCTTGACACCCAAAGCACTTTGGTCCTAAGGGAACAGTGTACTGATTGTCATCCCTAGTATCCTTATTCCCTTTGTCTAGGTTATTGAACTGAGAAGAACTGGATTGCCTACGGTCCTTGTCGAAGCCCTTCCCTTTGGCATTCTTCATGAACTTCTTGAATTGCCTTGTAATATAGGACTTCATCATAGAATCTTCATCATCTGAAGACTTATCAGTATCATTGCTCTTGGCCTTTAATGCCATGCTCTTGCTCTTGCTCGACTTCCCGTTCCTTGTCAAGCCTAACTTATAGGTCTGCAGATTACCAACAAGCTCTGTCAAAGGAATCTTGTCAATATCCTTTGATTCCTTAATAGCGGTGATCTTGGCATGGAACCTCTCAGGCAGAGATCTGAGCACCTTTCTCACAATCTTGGGTTCAGGAATGGTTTCCCCAAGATTGAAAGCTGAGTTCACTATGTCCTTGAGCTTGGCATAGAACTCATCAAACTACTCATCCTCCTCCATCTTGATCTCTTTGAAACTTGTAGTAAGCCTCTGAAGTTTCGAATCCTTGACAGCCTTAGTTCCTTCATAGGTTGTCTGGAGGATGGTCCATGCTTCCTTCGCAGTTTCAGTGGAGGATATCTTCTTGAACTCCTCATTAGTGACTGCACTAAATAAAGCATTCAATGCCTTGCTGTTAAAATTTGCTGCCTTGATCTTGGCATCGTCCCAATTGGTCGGTGCTTTTGTAGGCTTAGTCCAGCCTATCTCCACAGCTCGCCACGCTTTCTTATCTAAAGACTACAAGAAAGCTCTCATGCGTACTTTCCAGTATGCATAGTTAATGCCATCAAATAAAGGAGGTATAATAAGAGACTGTCCTCTATCCATGACAAACAGAGGTCAATGGATCACACAGCAAAGATTAAAACCTAATCAGAGTGTGTCGTCTTTGATACCACTTGATAGGCCAAAAACGTATTGACCCATTGTGATGAATTAATTGATTAATTAGCCAAATTTATTAATTAATCAAATTAACATGCAAATGCGTGATAGCACAAACAAATCACCAATTAAACTAAATATGCAGTGGAAAATAAATTGACACGGTGATTTGTTTTTGAATGGGGAAAACTAACACGGCAAAAACCCCACCGGATGATTTTAAGGTCACCACTCTCGAGAATCCACTATTATCACAACAAGCGGTTATAAGTAAAGGAATCTCAATACTTTATACCAACCTATAGTTGAACCCTTACCACAATACTCAATTGGACTTGTTCTGTAATGACAATCTCTCCTTTTGATGCATGGCTCCCAATACGTGACTAACCAATTGCGCGGATCCCAGTACGCGACTTCGATCACCAACTAGAGAAGGTTGTTGGCTGCAAAGTTCTTTAGTTCATCCAAATGATGAAGATCAAGAAGATGCTTGGTTACAAAACCCAATGGTGCACAAACACAGCAACTTCTTCACAAGAGAGATGAACTAGGGAAAATTCTGTCTCCGGTCACAATTTGCTTGAACAAACTTTGCTCAACACTTGTGCAACTTGTGTCACCTTTGACGGCCCTTAAAATAATCATTTTATATGTCTAGGGTTGTGAGAAAAGAAGGCCCAAACATACAATCATGGATTAGAGTCAAAACAGAACTGAAATTCTGTTTTTCATAAACCTCGACAGATACCCTATCTGTCGAGCTGCTGTCGAGCCATAGGGCTAGAACAGCTCTTAAAGCTCGATAAATGGCTAGCTGTCGAGCTTTAATGACAGGCACTTTCTCAGCTTGAATCTTGGACAGACTTGCATGGCTTTAACACTTGATCTTGAAACAAGGTTTCTTGAAGTATTAAACACAACCTAGATCTACCAAAATACAAGTAAAGTGCGTTTTTTCAAAGGATAAGTCAATTACATAAAATAGTGACATATGTTCCTAACAAGTGAATCACATATGTCCTAACAAATTTTAAATTACTCACAAATATAAAATATTTCCCAGCCCTTTCTTCAACATAAAGCCCACATATAAATTTAATTCCACCATAAAGCCCAAGCACAAAGCCCTTTTTAACCTAAACCCTTTGAAGAACCCTTTGAGAATCACGGTTTACTCAAAATTTCAGTTTTCCTTTTGTTGCACGTTTTAGGATCCTTCCCTTTCCTCAAAGTTCACGGTTTCAATCTCTCTATTTTCCTTTTATTGCACGGTTTCAGATTTCCTTTTGTTGCACGGTTTCAGATTCCTTCCCCTTCCCCACATTTCTATTCTACGGTTTCACCCCTTCTAACTGCAGCCTCTCCGCCTTCCTTCCTTCCTGGCTTCCTCACCTCACGGTATATAAATATTGACAGAGGCTTGGTGATTCAGTTTAGGTATCTTTAAATCCAATTTATTTTGTGTTCTATTCTTTTGTTTGATTTTTTTCCCCTTTTTACTGCCTTTTTTGTTTGATGATTCAGTTCACGGTTCTGTTTTCCTTTTGTTTGATGTTGTTTTCCCCTTTTTGTACCATACGTGTAGTGCAAAATAAGGGTATGTGTAAATAAAGATTTTTTTTATTATAAGTATTTGAGTTTATTCAATTTGTAAAAACACAAAGTTTAGGAAAATAAAAAGAGAAAGCTATTAATTTATAAAACAATTCTCTTTAGTATTGTTTTATATACATGCCCTTGGTTCTGTTGTAATGTAAAAGAATTCTGTTACCATTGATTTTTTTTCTTTTCTTATTTGTTTAATAACAGGCATACGTTGATTTTGAAATATTAGAGGATGAGTTTGAAAGGACTAGAGAGCTTTATGAAATAATTTTGGACCGATTAAAGCACCCAAAGGTATGTATAAACTATACAAAGTTAGAATATAGTGTTTAAACTTCATAATTGTTTCGTATAGTTTTTTTTTTTTTTTTTTTTTTTTGCTGGGTTTTATGGTTTTTGTTGCTTGCTTGGGTGGTGTTATTTGGTTGCTATTCTTTGTTGAGAAAAAAATGTTGATGGGCTGATTACAATTTTGGTATTTTTTATGCTTTCGTTTTTTTGTTTTTTGTTTTTTTTTTTTTTGTTTTTTTTTTTTTGTTTTTTTTTTTTTGTTTTTTGCTAGGTTTTATGGTTTCTGTTGCTTGCTTGGGTGGTGTTATTTGTTGCTATTCTTTGTTGAGAAAAAAATGTTGATGGGCTGATTACAATTTGGTATTTTTGATGCTTTTTTTTTTTTTTTTTTTTTTTTTGGTGTTAGCATTTGGACCCACAATAAGTATATTAGCCAGGTAGTTGTCCGAATGGCCAAATCACTAATACACTAGCACTAGACTAGGTGTAGAGTAGCAACTTGTGAATAGTGCAACAACATAGCAACAAGGGAACCACACATGATCGACTCTATAACACACTAAAAATAGCTTTTATATAAATTTAAAAAGATTTCACAAACAACCGTTTCAGGACAGTACAACACAAATTTCTGCTCTGGACCTACATTTTATTGCTGTCATGATTTTTTATGTTACCAACTGTGAGGCTTAGGGTCTAAATTTGGTGAATTCTTTGATTAGTTACAATTGCTTTCATATTAGCCTACCGTACTTTTTGCGCAAATTCTTCTATTTATGGATATGCCTATTTACCTATCTTGATTTCAAGAGGAGGGTGGCACCAACAAACTGTTACTTTCAAATTCTTCTATTTATGGATATGTTTAATCTTTTTAGAATATTTGAAAATGAACCAAATGCTAAAATCTTAAATTTGGGTTGCTCAGATGTGTGTGTGTGTGTGTGTGTGGTTTTGCATTGGTGGGACTAGTGGTACCTTCTAGAAAATATAAGATATACTTGAATTCACAAACTATTTTGAGAAGAGTTTCTAATTACGAAACAAACATTGAGCACTAAAATACATGTTTTATCAAACTTAATAAATAAAAGACCTAAATCAAATCACATTGTGATGCTTTCATTTTGGCATCCAATTATGCAAAAGATAAGTAATGATTCTGCGACTACAAAAAAAAGAAAAAAGAAAAAAAAAGTAATGATTCTACATGTATATACAAGTTACAAGCTAAAGTATTATAGCTGAAACTATGATTTCACACTTGAAAGCCCACGAAAGTGCATTGGTTTTTTGGGTTTTATTGAAAATTTAGGAGAGACCTCATGACTGTGTAC
>JARYZH020001163.1:0-38581 GCA_030021035.2 Notholithocarpus densiflorus | reverse complement strand
GTAACAGAGCCAAGCCCACGGCGAGCCCAATAGATTACAGAGGTAGCTTGCTCACGGCAAGCCCACGGATTCTCAACCAAAAAAAAAAAAAAAATCAATACAGAGAATTAGAAATGAAACCCATCACGTCGCTGGCAGAGAAATCAAACCCATCACGTCGCTCAGTCGCTGGCAAAGAAATCAAACCCCAATACTGTCTATACAAAGCAAAAGCAAAACAAACCAGCAAACCAAACACAGAGGTGTTTATCAAAAAAAAAAAAAAAATCCCCAATACACAAACCAAAACCAAACCCCAGCAAACCAAACCTAGTAACCCACGGTCCGTCGGTCACGTCGCCGTAGCTCGCTCGTCGTCGTCGTTGTCGCTCGCCCCTTATCGCCAATCGCAGATCGCTCTGCCTCTGCTCCGATGCTCGGTGCTCGGTGCTCCCTCCGGCCCTCCCTCAAGGTATTTCTCTCTTTTTCTCTCTGACTCTCTCTCTTTATCTCACTGAAATGAAAAAATGAAATGAAATTTTCACAGATCGTAGATCGGTCATCGGAGATCGCAGATCGCTGCCTCTGCTCCAGTGCAGCGGTGCTCGTTGCTCCCTCCAGCAGTCCGGCCCTCCCTCAAGGTTTTTCTCTCTGACTCTCTCTCAGTCTCTCTCTCTTTATCTCACTGAATGAAAATATGAAATGAAAGTTATGAACGACTCTCTCTCTTTATTCTTTAATAGCCTATCTGATCTCAGTAAGACTCTCTCTCTTTTGACTGTGAGTCTCTTATTGACTAGCTTTTGCTTTTTTCTTGTTTTTGTCTTTTTAAATTTGGCTTTATCTTATCCCTTTTTGTTGGTCAGTGTGTTGGTGTTGGTGAAATATTGATTGTCATTTTGTGTAACATGTGTTGTGATTTGTGATTGGCATTGCGAAATTTTCTGATTGCAGCTGGCTATTGTGATTGGGGCGCATGTTATGCTTGTCTGTTGTCTGTTGAGTGGGGTGGTCGGGTGGGGAGGGGGTAGATGGGCTCATGGGGCCGGGTAAACAATAATTAAAGCAATATAATGTGCAGCACATTACACTGCTTTAATTATTGTGCTGCACATGGAATGTATAATGTTCGGCTCTTTTAATGTAATATGTACAAGGGGCTAAACAATATAACAAATTAAAACAGTATAATTAATGACAAATAAATTAAAGCAATATAGTTTATTGTTACGCTAAACAACAATAATTAAAGCTATATAATTAAATTAACTAATACATTATAAAAGACAAATTAATTAAATTATTTTTGTTTTTGTTTGAGGGGTTATTATTAATTAAAGTTGTATTAAAAATGGGTTGACTGTTTAAATTATAGTGGAAATTTTGTTTTTTTCTTGAGTATGAATAACATTCATATAACTAAGTAAAAATTTCTAATTAAAATTTTATTTTTTAAAATTCTTTTCAAGTTAATTTTTGAGTCATATTCTTAAAACTAAAAGAATTATGAGCAAACAAAAAACAATTGATGCATTCTTTAAGAAAAAAGATGTTAGCAATTCAGAAATTAGGACACCTGTGGCTGTAGAAACAAATGTTAATACTTCAATGCCTGATGAACACCCCTCCAAATGTCCAAAACTTCAATTTGAAGAGATAGATCGTGATCCTGGATCACGATCTATCTCTGGATCACGTAAACAAATATGTGAATTTCCTATCAACAAACAAGATGAAATCCGACGAGCTTATCTCATAGAAGGTTCATATCAACCTAAAAATATAGACTATCCATACAATGATGATACTCATCGTCGTCGATTTCAACCTTCATGGTTTGATTCACATAAGGATTGGTTGGAATACTCACCTTCAATGGATGCGATATATTGTCTACCTTGCTACCTTTTAAGTAAGAAACCAATAGGTCGTCCCGGATCAGATGCATTCATTTCAACAGGTTTTAATAATTGGAAAAAGGTGAAAGATGGAATGAATTGTCCTTTAATTCGTCATGTAGGGAAAGAACCAAACTCCCACATAAAATTGCTGTGAAATGTTGCGAGGATTTAAAGAATTATTCATGACATATTGACAAGCTAATTGAGAAACAAACGTCAAAAGAATTAGAGAATAATCGGTTGCGGCTCAAAACCTCAATAGAGTGTGCTCGATGGCTAGCATTCCAAGCTTGTGCTTTTAGAGGTCATGATGAAAGCCTTGATTCAAAAAATTGAGGTAATTTTATTGAATTGATAAAATTCACATAAACTTTCAATGACAAAGTAGCTAGTGTTGTCTTGGAAAATGCTCCAGGAAATGCCAAATATACATCACCCACAATTCAAAAGGAGATTTTGCATATTCTTGCTAGTAATGTGCGAAATGCTATTCGTGAAGAAATTGGGGATGCAAAATTTTGCATTCTTGTTGATGAAGCCCGGGATGAGTCGAAGAGAGAGCAAATGGCCATCATTTTGAGGTTTGTTGATAAAGAAGGTTTCATTAAAGAGCGTTTCTTTCATGTTGTGCATGTTAGAGACACTACTGCATTGACTTTAAAGAATGAGATATGTGCTATCCTTTCTCATTACAACCTCCACATTGAAAATATTCGAGGTCAAGGATAGTAACATGCGTGGGGCTAGTAACATGCGTGGTGAATGTAATGGATTACAAGCTCTTTTTCTTAAAGATTGCCCATATGCTTATTATGTACATTGTATGGCTCATAGGTTGCAATTAGCTCTAGTTACAACATCTAGAGAAGTAAAAGATGTTCATCAATTCTTTGATCATTTGGTTAATATTATCAATATTGTTGTTGATTCTAGTAAGCGTAATGATGAATTGCAACATGCTCAAGCAGAACAAGTTGAGAATATGATTGCTTCTAATGAAATTAAGACTGGAAGAGGTGCAAACCAGATTGGTACTTTGCAACGAGCTGGAGATATTAGGTGGGGATCTCATTTTCAATCTATTTGTAGTTTGATTAAAATGTTTGATGCTACTTGCAAAGTTATCAACACTATCTCTGAGGAAGGGGCTAACTATAAACAACGCGGTGATGCCGAGGGAGCTTATCAGGTATTGACATCATTTGAATTTATTTTAATCTTGCATTTGATGAAAGAGATATTGGGAATTACTAATGCTCTTTGTCAAGCTTTGCAACAACATTCTCAAGACCTTTTAAATGCCATGCATTTAGTTTCAACTACAAAATCACTTATTCAAAAGTTGAGAGATGATGGATGGGAGCCTTTACTTGCTAGTGTTATATCATTTTGTGAGCAACATGAAATTGATATTCCTGATATGAATGCTCGTTACACTAAAGGTCGAGGTAGATATCGTCGTCAAGATGACGATTTAACAATGGAACATCATTTTAGAATTGGCATATTTACAGTTGCAATAGACTTTCAATTGCAAGAATTGAAAAGTAGATTTTGTGAGCTAACAACGGAACTTGTCATTCTTAGTTCAGCTTTAAATCCCAAGGATGCTTTTAGATTATTCAAAATTGTTCATATATGCAATTTGGTTAAGAAATATTATCCTCAAGATTTCACTGAACATGAACAAGAACTTTTGGAGTCTCAATTGCAACATTATGAGCTTGATGTGATAAAACATCCAGATTTTCAGAATATGAGTACAATTTCCGAGCTATGTAGGGGATTAAAAATTTCAGGAAAGTCTAAAATCTATTTTTTGATTGATAAACTTATTCATCTTGTGTTGACCCTTCCAGTTTCTACAGCAACTACAGAACGAGCTTTCTCAACTATGAAGTTGTTAAAAACAAGACTTCGCAATAGAATGGAGGATGAGCTTTTGGCAGATAATATGATAGTTTATATAGAGAAGGAAATTGCATGGAATTTCACTATAGAGATGATAATGGATGAGTTTTATTCCATGAAAAATCGTCGTCAGACATGATTTGATCCGATTGATGACCCGACCTGACCCGAATAATGGGAGATTTACTGAGGCTTAGTCCATGGAGCGGAGGCTTGGGCCGACAAAAATTTTTTGGCCCGTTTTGTAGCCCATTGTGAATCCTATGCGCAAGATATAAAAGCCGTTTTTTTTGGTGATTAGGGTTTTGTTTTGTTGTTGTTTTAGAGAAAGAAAAACACTGTAGCCGCACATTGTAATTTTCTTTGATAATAGTGAAATCCCTGCAACTCTGTGGACGTAGGCAAATTGCCGAACCACGTAAATACTGTCTTGTGCGTGTGATTGTTTTTCTTTTGGCGTTTTGTTTTCTCTATATTTTTGTTTCTCACAGGTTTGGAATTTCGGTTGAATTCCCAACATGTTCAAGTATATAATGATATATGAAAGTTGATAATTTTGTATCCAATAGACTTAAGAATTATATTTAGTATATCTCTGTTACAACCCGGCCCCCCCAAGTATTTATTCCTGGCTACGCCCTTGCATAGCAACAACAAGGAAAGTTGTAAATACCTAATAATAAGGAATAGGTTCAAAAAATCAATGCTCAGCAAGTCAACCAATGGAGACCATATCCACAGCTTCAGCTTAACCAGTGAAGCTAGCAACATCAAGTCAACCTGTGCAGCCCATAATTACTAACTTTGCAACATAACTTAAGTTAACCAGAACCCTTGGCTTATATCTCATTGATTAATACCTAATCTAATTTCTTCAATCATCACTATTCCAATCTGTCCTAAGCCCTTAATAACCCCACACAATATGTTTAAGGCATCCCAATCAACCAACATGGCAAGAATCAGTAAACCATCAAATAATTGCAAAGCTGTGCGCTTAAACAGAAACTGTAGTTGCAGCATTTACAATTTATCATATGTGTATTAAACAACATAACCAAGGCATTTCAAAATTTATCTAGGTTCTAGACATACCAAATGATGAGCATAACAATTTACAGCTCACTTCATTCATTTTAGCTATGGAAATAAATCCCCAAAGTTAGGTATGTCACTTGATGTTTACTGCCTATTCCAGCAGGGTAGACTTCACTTACAAAATTCTAAATGGGCTATCAGATTACATCCAAATTTCATGCCAATTTCCAAAGTGACTACTATGGATATCTAGTACATTCCAAGAATTTTTCAGAGCCAAAGCATAAATCCATAATTTATAAAATATCATACAAGCCATCTTACTCAAATCTGCCGCCCTAACAGAATTTTAGTCAAATTAGAAATTGTATTATAATTTTATATTCATCCAATTGGTAGGAAACCTTCCATTGCAAAGAATCAAAGATATGAGTTTTAGGTTTCATTTAAACTGCTCTAGACATCGAAAGTTACAGTATACAATTTATTACATAATTTTTCATGTTGTACGCACAAAAACTTCCCTGTCAACAGTTTTGTGAAGTTTTCTTGTAAATTCACTAAGTGTCCTCAAAAGGCCTTATCCTCATTTGAAATTTCATTTCGAGATTAAATTCGGTCCGGAGCTGGCATAAAACACTGCTTTTACGCCAGCCAATGAAAACATGCCACGTGGTTCTCCTTCAAATTATATAACATTCCTCTAGTCTCTTCTTCGTTGGATTTTTTCTCTCTCTCTCTCCGTTCCCTCTGTAACTACACAGTGGGCATTAAATCTGAAAGCTTCAGAGACAGAAACAATGCTTCAAGTTGAAGGAAAAGAAAAGTAACACCAAAATGCAAGCTTCAGCCTAATCCAACAATATTCAACTTGGGTCTTTTGCAAGTCTTTCACGCAAGTCTTTCACAATATTTCTTAATCTAATCCAACAATAACAGAAATCCATATCTCAAATTTGCAACTTTTTACATAAACACGTCACATTTGACATCATAATCAAAAGAAAATTTACATCTAAAAGAGAAATCACAAATTGGCCAAAATGGGAAATTAACATTGATTTTTAAACAATATAGTTAATAGTCACAGTTTTCAAACTATATTTTTTACTAGCATCTCAACTCTAAGAGACTCTATTTAGGGCCTATAAATCGAGTCTTTAAGACTCGATTTTCATGGGTTGATCACGTCTGATGTGGTATTTTTTCCACATGGCATCCACATGAAAATCGAATCTCTAAGACTCGATTTATAAACCCTTTATGTATTGTTTTAAGCACACCGGCCTTTACACCTCTCATCTCATTAGAGAGAGAAAAAAAAAAAAAAAAAAACCCAGAAACAGAGATCAGATCGCCGTGGTAGTGGTCGTAGGGCGTGGGTGGTCGTTAGATCTCGTGGCTAGCCGTGGGTCGGGTTCAGATCGCCGTCGAAACTTAACCAACCATCAACAGAAACTTAACCAACCATCAAAAAATCACCCATAGCCACGCCGATCTCGCCGCTATCGTCGCCACCCAAATCCGACCCAAACGCCAGAAACCCATGCCCAACGGCGATTTCCACATCCCACGCCCAACGCCCAACGCCGATCTCCACATCCCACACGATCTCCACATCCCACACGATCTCTACATCCCACGCCCAACACCGATCTCTATGCCCAACGCCGATCACCACACCCAACACTGATCTCCACCCCATACTGATCTGCAACGAGAAAGAGAAGAGAAATAATGAGTTTGCTTGGTTTAACCTCTCTGATGTGTTTTTCTTGGTGGGTTTTTCACTGTAACTTTGTTTGCTTGGCTCTATAACTTTGTTTTTCTTTTTTTAATTTTTCTTGCTGAGTTTTGCTTGGTGTTTAAATGGCTTATAAATCGAGTCTTAAGGACTCAATTTCCAAGTGGTCGCCACATGAAAAAATGCCACATCAAACATGATTAACCCATGAAAATCAAGTCTCAAAAACTCGATTTATAGGCCCTAAATCGAGTCTCTTAGACTCGAGATGCTAGTAAAAAATATAGTTTGAAAACTATGACTACTAACTATATTGTTTAAAAATCAATGTTAATTTCCCATTTTGGCCTCACCACAAATTCTACAAAGACTATCTTTTCCAAACTAAAATTTCACAATAAAAAAAATGGGAAAAGGGGTTTTGTAACACATTACAGGCCTGTGACGATACACTGAACCATCGGCCTCCTTTTGAACCCAATTGGCTTCGGTGCTCTTAGCTCTGCCACAGCCAGGTCCATGACGCATGTTTGGTTTTGGTGGGGTTGAGAAGCAAGGGATAAATGTGGATTATTTACTTTTATTGAGCACAAAATGGAGGTGGATGAATCAATGAAAAGGAAAGTTTGAAACTTTTTGAGTGTTTGATGATCTTTGACGATGATTATTGTAAAGTTATGATTTACAACTATGTTTTATGTTGGCTTTATTCCATGACAAAAAATATGTTGTAATTGTTTTAATTTTGTTCCTTGTATTTTGTGGGATTTTATTGTATTGGATTTAGTATTAAATTGGTGAAGACTCAAGCTTAATTGAATATCAGTAGATTTCGTGAGAAGCTAACCCGCGAAAGAGCCATGTGAGAAGCACATGCTGGAAGCTGAAAAGTCGTGCTAGGCTATCAGTTTCGCGAGTGTCTCGCGGGTAAGGCCTTCCCGCGAGGTACTCGCGAAACATTCTGCCTAGAGGATTTTTAAGTGAGACTTTCATACCCTTCACCCATACTATATATATCCTCATTACCCACAAATGTACAGGAGGCAATTCAGAGAGAAAAACCCTAGATAGGTTTTCTACAACACACACACCCATCTTTTAGAGAGAGAGCTACTCATCCTTAGTGAGAAATCATAGTAGCCTCTTCTCCTTCCCTTTCCCATGGTCATACCTTGAGAGGAGATTTGTACCCAAACACAACCCACACCTTTTCAGAGTGTAAAGAGTGTTTTGGACCTTGGGAAGCTTTGGGGATTTGCCAAAAGAAGCTGGTGAGGCTTGGTGGATGCAATCGGGCGTATTGCGAGATCCAGAAAGCTAGACAAGACACGGTTCTGAGAAGCCTTGTTGGAGTAGGAGCTTGGAGGGCTTAGGTACATCGGGTAGATTAGGCTTGGAGGGTCTCTTACTAACCCATGTATCCCAACTGATTGTCTAGTAGATCGATTACCGCTTGGAGGGCGGCGGAGAGGTTTTTCACCGAGTTCTTCGGTTTTCTCTTCGATAACACATCGGCGTGTTATCTTGTGTTTGCATTCTCTCTTCCCCTACTCTTTTAGCTTTCATTATACTACTGTGTTGTGATGAATATGGCTTAGAGTAGTTTATCTGTGTGTACGCTCGCATTTACTCTTTTCCGCACTTTATATAAGTTATAGTAAAATCAATCGAGCCGTAATCTTTTATTTGAGGGTCTAAACAGCTTTTGTGTTTTTTTTTTTTAACACATTTTCGAGCATTCAATTATGAACACAGACTCTGCTTTGGGTTGGCTGACTTTTTGTGTGTGAGAGAGAGAATCAGTCACAGATACTCAGATAGTAAAAGTTTTGTCTTTGAAAATTCAAAGAGTAAAGTAGAGAGAGTTACAGAGGGAACGAAAATCCAAAGAAAAAAAAAAGAGTAAAGTAGAGGACTGTTATATATCTTGAAGGAGAATCACGTGGCATGTTTTCATTGGCTGGCGTAAAAACAGTGTTTTACGCCAACTCCGGACCGAATTTAATCTCATTTCATAAACATATGCTAGACACACGATGTAATAACCCTCAATATACTGTTTCCATGGTTGTCATAGAAAATTTCAGAACTTTAAATTATCAAATAACTCAACAAATTAGCACAACTTTTAACAAGTATATGAAATGCATAAGCTCAAATCACTCAATCAACTACACATGCAGCACATAAATTAGCGATTTCATAAGTTCATTTAGTCATTTTACTCATTTAAACACTTACCCAGAACATATTTTGCCTTAATCTATTGTCTAAGAGTACATGCAAGCATAAGTTTCAACTTTCAAATCAAATCATACATGCAAGCCATATTCTTGGGAAATCACCACTCCCACATGTAAATTCATGTAACTACTTAACTTCACAGCAACGTCCATTAGAAAACAGTTTCTACAAGAAATTTCTCAAGCGCAAACAACAACCAACTAATACTTTCATGGAGATTCATGGTTAAAAGAGTTTAAACCTAGATTTTTCTCACCTTAGCTTATGGTTCTTTGAGGGAAGTGGAGCTAGAATCAGTTTAGCATGAACTTGTAGTGGAAACCTTGTTAAGAAATGAAGGACCCGAGGGTAAAGTCGCAGAGAGAGCTTAGAGAGTTTTTTGTTTTCTAACTTCTTTTTAGAGATGATAACTAATGGCCTATTTGGAAGTTTAGAGAGGGAGGAGAGTAGAGGGCAGGAGAGTAGAGGGGAATGGTTCCTCTCCACCTTATTTGAATGTTTTTAAAATTAGTAAGGGGGAAGGGAGTAATTAACCCTTCCCCTTGTTTGGATGTTTTAAAAATTAGGATGGAGAGAAGAGGAAATGATTAAAATAGACAAATTTACCCCTATTTGAAAATGGACTTACAACATTGGTCTATTATTAATTTAGAAATGGTAAATTGAAAAATTTATCTAGTCAATAATTTATCTACTCTACTCTCCCTCCAAATCTCTCCAATTTAGGGGAATTAAAAATGAGGGATTAAAGGTGGTTGAAACCCCTCCAAACCCCTCCAAACTCCTCCCCCTCCTTCCTTAAAATACTTCCAAATAAAGTAATTGAATTACTCTCCCTCCCTCTATTCTACTCTCCCTCCTTTTCTTAACTTCCAAATAGGCCATAAATGAGATGAGGATTGGCCTTTAATTTGCATGGCCCATTATAGGGTATTAAGTGGAATAGGTGTCACTAATGCATGATAACTTGGTCCACGTGTCTTACTTTGATTGATGTGCGAGTAAAATAACCAATTACCCTTCCTTTTTTTTTTTTTTTTTTTGATAGGACCAATTACGCTTCCTTGAATGCATAATTACACTATTAGATACCAATGTTCTAATTTACTAATATATATACCACTTTATATATCTATTTGTCTACGTCAAGGAAATTAACCAAATATAGGATATTTATATTGGTTTGCCCCTACAAAGAGATAATTATAACACGTTATGTGTAAGAGAGGAAGTTTAGGTTTTTTTTTTTTTTTTTTGATTTACAGATTTCATACTTGATGGTGGCTATCCAAAACTAGTAGTGCAGTTTGCGTTCGACGTTGGTATATAAAAAATAAAACATTATTAATTCTTGAAGGGACTGATCAGTAGCCACGTTGAAATAGTTCTTACTGTCGTTATCTTGAAGTTGTGGAAAGCTGGGACTTTTAGGACAAATACTTTATGTACCATATTATTTAGATTACAATGCAATATACAATTTCTACCTGTTTTTCAACCCAAAAAAAAGAGATAATCTACAAATTGCCTCATGACACTTGGTCTTTCACAATGATTGAAATTAAATTTTTTCATATTGCAGCACTTCCTAAGTTTAAAAAAAAAAATCAAATACCAAACCAATTTTAATTTTTTTTTCACAACTTTTTAACTCAAAAGGTCTTGTAACTGAATTGACATCTCTTCATGTACAAAGTTCATGGTAAAATGCAAATTAAACTCTCTAAGTTTGATTGAAATTCATTTCAGTCCTCTAACTTTACATTTCTTCAACTAAGTCCTCTATGCTTGTAATTTATTCAATTCAAGTTTTTTTGTTCAATTATGTTTAAAAAAATTGTCATTAAGTATGCAATTAACTAATGGAAAAAAATTCTCACCTAAAACATCTATAAAATAATTATTTTATAGATTTTTCTCATGTGAAAATAATATTTTTTAATGAAATTTTTTTAACAAAATTGGATAGAAGGCATGAACTAAATAAATTTGAAACTTATAGAACTCAATTGAACGAAATTAAAGTTAGAGGATTGAAATGAATTTTAGCCGAACTTAGAGGGTGCGATTTACATTTTAGCCTTCATCCCTCCACTAATTGTTTTTGCTTCAAATTACATATTTAAACTTTCTTTACGTAGATTTTTTTTTTAGAAAAAACTTTATTTACGTAGATTAATCTCTTGAATTAATTTTTATTAGCTATGAATTGATTATTTGTGTTTTTTTTGTTATATAATTTTTTAAATATATTTTTATTAATGGCAACTAATATTTTTTTGATCAATTTTGCTTCTAATCTTATCTTTTAATCTTGCAAATCCTAGTTTTGCCATTGTACTTATATATAACCCTTGCCAAGTAATTACTATCAACTGGCCACTAATATATATATATAACTCAACAATCACTTACAGACACATCAAATTAGCTTAATCTATGCTAATTGGCTATTAAGAGCCATTGCACTTAATTTAGGGTTCTAAATGGTGCGGGGCACTGCACATTTTCTGAATTTGGAGCACAGTGAAAACACAAATTTTATAATGAGGTAGATGTTGGACTTTTCAATAAAAATATATAGAGTTTCAAGTTAGCTTAGATTGTAATCCATGGGATTAGAGCATCTATTGAGATATATGATATGTACTGTGACTTTGAAGTTTGAAATATACTTTTATTCCAAAAATTTTAAGAAACGCAATGCAATAGAATTTTATTTAGTAAAGAATTAGTTAAAATTTAATGACATAATTTTAATTTATTTATATTTTTTAGCGTTGTTACTTATGAAACATTGAGTTTGAATAATATTAAGTGGCTTGTTTTTTAAACTTAATTTTAGTTAATAATTTAGGCTTGCCTTATATTTTTTAGTTTACATAATTATTTTATGATTTTTTTTAAAACAATTATTTTATGATTTTTCAAACTAATAAGTTTTATATATATATATAAATATTTTTTTTTTTTATTATCTAACTTTGCAGTTCACCTGGTGACCCATTGCCTAGTGACCTAGCTCTTAAATTAGGTTAAGTGTGGTTCAAATCTCCAAAATCTCTTGTTTGATGATAAGAGATTTTACGAGTTGAGCTAAATTCATAAGGGTAAAATTGAGAATTTAAAATGGTTCTTAATAAGGGATTTAAAAAAGAGGACTTAGGGTTACTCCTGTAAAGCCCTCTCTTTCCTACTTAAAGAACATCAAAACTCACATAAAAAAAAAAAAAAAAAAAAAAATCAAAACAATGTTATGCTATATTGCTATTGAGCCTCCAATGAAACAATACCACATTAGCTAATTTCAAATAAAAGAATATGAATTACCACACTCAATTAAAATCCTATAATCTTCTCAAAAAAATAATAATAATAATAATAAATCCTATAAACCCTCCCATAAAAAAATCGTATAAAACCCTATATAGTATCTACTTTCAAAATATTAAGAAAAAAAGAAACAAAACAAAAGAACCGAAGTAGTGTTGCGGTAACCGGTTAATAGATGCATGTGAAAGATTTGGGGTTCAATCTCCGCCCACACAAAAAACTGATTGATGTCTTGATCTGATAATAAATAGCTATTATCGGGAGTGGACCTCATAAATTGAAACTATCTCCAAAAAACAAAAAAGTTCTTGTGTGTTATTTTTATATTTTGTTCTGTTTTTTGTTTTCCATCTCTATTTTATGGTAAAAGACTTTTAGAATCTTTGGCATTTCCGATTCTAAGATTAGTTATCATGGGATGTGATATATATTCTAGGCAAAGATGACATCTTTCAATCCGTTAGGAATTGAAACGAGGTGGTTTGTGTTTCCTTTCGCAATTTTATTTGGTACAGTGTGAGTTCGTCATAAGCTTTTTAAAACATTACCTTTTCAATTACAAGTACATTAACCCATTTTCAACAAAGAAGAAGACAAATATAATTATTCCAAATAGACACTATACGTAGCGTTTAGGTGGGCTTGGTGGAATTTGTTCAATGGTTTACTTGATTTTGTTTAGAATTAATGAATTCAGTGAATTTCTTTCCAGTGGGTGCATAGTATCTGGATTAGTTTAGTTGAATTTTTCTTTTCCTTTAATTATTTATCAATTTTTCTTAGTTTATTTTGAAATTTAATATTACTTGAATTTTGCAAATATAAGTGCAAGCAAGGAAGAATTTAAAATAATCTCATATTGTGATGATATGATAGAAGGCTTAGTATATATTAAGTAGGAAATAATAGAATTTCAAAATGATGTAGACCTGTAAACAAATAAATTCTACACAACTTCTAATTTCAGACAACATCAATTAAAATACTAATATCATACTGTAAGGACTAGAAAAGAGGCCCAAGCCTAATTAACTTAATAATTCCTAGCTTTTCAAGCTCAGTACATTAAATTTGTAAGAGAATGGGCTTACGAGTCAATTGCAATGCTAAGATGGCTACAAGCTATAGGAAAACTGTAAAGAATTGTAGAACCCTCTCTCTAAATAGAATGAATGATCTTTATTGATTTTTTTTGAAAACAAAACGATATAATTTTATTGATTATTCTTGAAGATACGACAAAGAAGTAGAAATCTGTAACCAAACGTCCAGTGTGAATCACATGCAGACCCAGACTTTAAAGCCGCCAGTAGGGCTTAGCTGGGAATTCAGTCAAAAAAAAAGAAAAAAAAAAAAAGAATACAATACTCAAAAAATCAAGCACTGATCTGAGCTTCCATTAGTCTCTGATATTCTGACAGCAAGGTTAAAGCACCCTCAGCAATAACTTTCGGTTGCAGCTGCACCTTTTCAAAATAGAACTTGTTACGCGCATTCCAAAGGGCCCAGGCGGTGACAGCCCAGACTTCAACCTCTCCACGTTCTAGCCTTTCCTGAAGCCCCCTGAGCAGCAAGAAAATATCTGTAGCCTCGTTAGGACATTTTTGCAGTCTACCCCTTACCAAAGCCCATGTATTGTGGGCAAAAGGGCATTCCCAAAGCACGTGGCCAACTGTCTCTGGCTGCTGTTTACAAAATTCACACCGTGGGTCCACTGCTATTTTCCTCCTCTGCAAATTATCCCTGGTTGGTAAAATGTTTAAGCACGCACGCCACACAAAATTCCTTACTTTTGGGGGTACATCAATAGACCAAATGAGCTTCTAGACTTTTTCATTCCTCCGAGTATGAGAGCTCTCACCACTTGGCTGTTGTGCTAACTTTAAAGCCACCAGGTACGCAGACTTGACCGAGAAGCTCTGCACCTTATTTTCCTTCCAGAGTACTCTGTCTTCTTCCTTCATTCTTGTGAGTGGTATCGCCAAAATTTCTTGACGAGTTTCCTCACCAAACAGAGAAGCCACTTTCCCTCGGTCCCACTGCCTCGTTTGCTGATTAATGAGCTCGCGCACGCACATATCCTCTGGTACATCTCCATTCAGCCTCGGGGGGTGGGGAAGCCATTCATGGGATAACACTTTAATGGTTTTGCCGTCTCCAACCTGCCACCTTGACCCAGCCAATAGAAACTCCCTTGCCGACAAAAGGCTGTGCCAAACGTAAGATGGATTGTGTCCCATCTCAGCATCCAAGAACGTTGTGGTTGGGAAATTTCTAGCCTTGTAGATATGGTAGAACAGAGAGTCCTTTTTCTGAACCAAATTCCATGCTTGTTGATTGATTGAAGATAAGAATACAATACAAGGAATTTATACACTATTGCTATCTATATATACTATCTGTGGAAGCAAAGAAAATAACTAACTCCGTGAAGGAGGGAAAATTAGTTACAAATAGTCCCAATCATCAAGCCACGTGTACAAGCTGTAACTGCAGCTTATGTCATGCTTCTATCCACGTGGCAAGGCTCCTTCATACGTGTGAATAAAGTGTTCATGATAAGGAATTGATTCAATCACCTCTAATAGCTCTGGATTGATCCAATTTCTATGAGTTTCAATTCCTTGAGTGCTGCCCTATTCTCCATCTCTATTCTTATATCTACTTATGGCTTGAGTGCATTCCTCCTTGCTTTTAACAAAAACAATACTGACAAGATTAACGTAAACGAAAGAGACCAAGATTCAACATAACTCTATCCTCAGGCAAATCCGAGGATGGATTTCTTACAACAATGAAAGCTGATATTTTTACAATCTCATATAGTTTCTCTCTCTTTTTCTCTTGTAAAATGTTCATCCCCTTTTTCAGAGGGATTTTCTTCCTTATATATCCATTTACATTGCATCTTAGCCCTCCATTTGTACGTCTTAGGGGAGCCATTTGGATACTTGTCCCATCAAGACCATTCTGGAGGTGGTTGAGAGAGAGATATGAGTTGTATAGCTACTGTACAGGTGTCTTTTCCTCATAAATGCGGCTAGTTCAGTTGGTGCAGAGTATTAAATGTGGAGGTGGTAGTCACCTCACACGACTTTGTTGTCTCCCTTAGAGCTTTGCTTTTTGGTGTAAGGAGTCAAATATAGGACTTCCGAGGTGCTTCTGCCTCCCGTGGTCCTCGGTCGACGGGTTAGTTAACCTTTTCTCCTCGAACCTCTTACTCTCGACTTTAGTCCGGTCTTGAATGGCCCAGATCTCTTCCTTTCTCAATCTTGGCACACGTGCCAAACCTTGACTTACACATGTGTGGGCCTTTGATCGTCCTTGGACAGGGCCCATAGCCTTAATGTGTCCTTAGACCATTTGCTCCCACACATACAATCTAAAAGTTCTTATTTCATTCCAATAAAGTTTTACTTAAAGTTAGAAACGCATAATTTAAGAAAGATATAATGATTTTTTTTTTCCTTTGCTTGAATAAAATAGTTGAAAGCTTTAGAGTTTCAAAGAATAATTTTATGATGACTCGTCCACAAAAACCTGCAAAAAGGAGTGAAAGAGACCAAAAAATTACCACTGGTTTGCCAACAAAGGATGAAAGGGATTGCTTAGGAGATTTTCGTAAGGTTAAAGTTCATACCTTTTGATGATGCCAAAACCATCAGTTGGGTCACTCGTCCAATCCGAAGCTCTTGACGATCTTGTAGGACCTGCAAGATAAAGAGAGTTGATCAAATAGACCACCGGGTTGTGCCCGATGGGGGAGCCTCCAATGCTTAAGTTAGTAACAACCCATATTTTTTCATATATAGATGGTGTTTTGTAATAGTTTTTGACATACCTTAGCAAGTGAGGTAGATTGTACATTTTATAGGTGATTTAGGTAGCTGTTGGACATAAATGAGAGTGATTATTACCTTAATTGTAACGTTCTTTGTCTTGATGAGAGTTTAAGACCTTTGATGGTCGTTTATTGAATGTGTTGAGTAGTTACTCATCTTTCTTTAATGGCGCACTAATGATGCAATGGTCGTCCATTAAGGTTGACGACCTTAATGATTTTTATGGTCTCATCAATTGCCCCCCATTCCCAAGTCTGATTTTTCTTTATGCTGGTCAGGCTTAGGGAATGTTCTTGACTTGTTTAGATTCAGACTTCTTTATCTTCAACTACTTTCTTCTTCAGGAATGGTAGTTTGTTTGTGACGACTTCTTAGTATGTGCCTTTTGAAGGTCTTTTTGGACATTCGAAGGATCATAGCTTGATCTTGAAAGTAAGCTGATTTCTTTGGATGACATGTGCGAGGTTTAGTGGCCTCTTTGGATCCCTTCATCATTCTTTTGTAGCTTGAAGAATTTTGATATTTGGATGATATTATTCTTCCATGATTTATATTCTCGTGTGAAGAATCATCCGTTCATTGCACAATTTTATTCTTTCACGAAGAATGTATCACAGAATATTAATTTCACTTTTTTGCACAAATTAAATTTTAATGCTAAAGTGTTTGTATTACCTCGGCCGCACCATTTTTTGTTTTGATGATGAGGCTTTAGGGAAGACTTGATGCTTTTTCGT
Source organism: Notholithocarpus densiflorus (assembly GCA_030021035.2). Lineage (NCBI taxonomy): Eukaryota > Viridiplantae > Streptophyta > Magnoliopsida > Fagales > Fagaceae > Notholithocarpus > Notholithocarpus densiflorus. The sequence goes on along the minus strand of JARYZH020001163.1, from coordinate 21,852 downwards.
TTGTTGTTCGTCGAGTGATTGCATTTTGTGGATGGACTTTCACTCGTCATATGATTTATATTCTCATTGGGAGAATTTGTATCATTTGCTCGTCGTATGATTTATATTCTCATTGGGAGAATTTGTGTCATTTTGCCCGTCGTATGATTTATATTCTCATTAGGAGAATTTGTATCATCTTGCTCATTGTATGATTTATACTTACGCTTGGGGAATTTGTATCATTTTGCTCGTCGTATGATTTATATTCCCACTTAGGGAATTTGTATCATTTTGCTCGTTGTATTATTTATATTCTCGCTTGGGGAATTTGTATCATTTTGCTTGTCATATGATTTATATTCTCATTGGGAGAATTTGTATCATCTTGCTCGTCGTATGATTTATATTCCCACTTAGGGAATTTGTATCATTTGTTGTTGGAAAGATTCCTTGAAGCTATGTCGTTTTGGACCTTTTGAGGCCATGTTGATATCTACATTAAGTAGCACACGCACTTGCCAAAATTTGGTTAAACAAGAATTTTAGAACAATTCATACATGAATAATAAGTTACCAATGGCCTAGGTGGGCCTTTTTCTTATTTTCTTGTAATCCTAGAGTTTTACCTCTTTTGTGATCTCAATCTTTTTATTGCTGGGATCTTCTTGACAAACTCTTCTCTTTCCAATATGACGAGATCTTCTATTTTCAAGATGACGAGCTCTTCTCTTTTCAAGATTTCTTAAGCTTAACATGATACTTCATGTCTAAGGCTTAAATCTCTTTTGCTTCAATTTTTTGAAGGCGTAAAAACTAGGCCACGTTGTTGCCCCCGTTCAAACATGAAAAATGTAATTCTCGTTTGTTGACGACCAGATGAATGCTCTATCATGATTGGAACCTTTTTTTTTTTGGGAGTGCTTTTGACAACCATGGTCATTGCTGTTTGTAATAGCAATTATCTCTTTAATTGTACGCTTAAGTCACTTCATTAGTGCTAGTTACATGACAATGTACAAATATGCAATTGCATGCTATACAATTATGGATGTCATTTGACGAAGTGCATTCTATATGAATCATAGAGAAGTATTCTATGATATATAAAAATTGAAGTTATTTGACTATTTGCTTCTTTAAACTGGTCTTTGTTAGTTGCTTGCACCATATATAATTTTTAAAGCAATTTAAAAAGATTTTGGTGAGTTGACGGAGATAGCAGAAATTTATTGAGACTTAAACTCATGACCATATTGTGAACACGATCATCTAGCATTTTAAATTTAGGAGACTTAATAGAACTTCTTAGATTCATGATGATAAAACATATGCTACTAATAATATATATAGCCATTTTTTTTGTGATAATTGTAATAATTTTATAGCAATATTTTCAACATGTTCTATATATACATATTTGTAGATAATCATGCATGCTTGATTTGCACTTAGTTATAATAAGCTAATATATGGCATGGCTAATTAAAAAGAAAGAAAGAAATAAATGAATTACCTCGACAAAAGACCTTAAATCATGATACTATTGTGTACATACCTCGATCTTTTCATTGTTTTAGTCTTCTTGACAAGCTCTCCCTCTTTTAAGATCTCTTTTGTTAAGCTTAACATGCTATTTCATGTTTGAGGCTTAGATCTCTTTTACTTCATTCTTTTGAAGGTGCAAGTACTAGGACACGTTGTTCATTCAAGGTTATATTTCCTTCCTTTAGGGACGAAGGTTATGCCAGGTGTTTATATTATTACATGCCTAATTGGTTACGCATATACTACAATTTAAAGAGAGTACTTATGCTTAACATGTGATCTATCATCATACTTTCACATTCAATAAATATTCAAGCTGATGTTTTAACATCACGTCTCTTACATGTCATTGTGTGAGCCATTATGTAATAGACATATAGCATAACGATATAGCATAATTTTTTTTTTAAAAGAAAGAAATATTCATGATGCTATGGAAAGAGTCTAGGCTTTTGCATGATTTTTGGCCTTGGTAAATTACCTTATAGCAGTGTGTTGATACCGTATTTTGTCCACCCTCGATTTGTGTGCTGGACCCTGAAAAATCCAAAAATATCATTTTTCTCTCCATGGGGCCGCGAGGACATCCAGAATGACATGGCGCAACTCGTACGGACATCGGAGCACTTAAAGTGCCTTTTTCGGCCAAAATGACCAAAATTCCCCTAGTTAACCCTGGGTTGACCAAAGGTCAAATAAGGTCAAAATCCTCACAAAATAACATTTTTCATGGTTTTACATCAAAATCGAGCTCCTCGGAGATTTTTTTCAACTTTGACCAAGTTTGACCCATAGTTGACTCTTGGTGGCCCCCAAAAACTCTAATTTTGATCCGGCCTTTATAAGAAGTTGAAACCAATGCCATTATGAAGATAATCAAATTCTCATTCCAACGACTATTCATGGGTCGAAATCGGAGTTAAAACGGTTGAGATATTGAGAAAACTGTGAAAAGCGCGTCAACACACTTCCCAAGGTCATAACTTTTGATCCAACCGTTGGATTTTTAATTTCTTTATCTTTCTGAAAAATAGGCATCCAGAGCTTTCCAGGGAAACCAAGATCGCCTCAATCTGATTCAGGGAAGACCTCCAAATGCACATCCGAAGTCAAAACTGAAAAAGCACTACGAGACAAATTTGCTGATATCTTTAGATCTACATGCTTTATGCTTTATGCCATCTTTTATGCCTAGATCTACATCCTTACATGCTTCTATGTTTAGATCTACATGTTTTATGCATTATGCCATGCTTTCTATGCTTAGATCTATTTTTCCTGTGTGTTGTTTGGCTAAATCCACATGTTCCTATGCTTGTTTACATATCTATTTGTCTTTCCTACATGTTTTATGCTTTATGCTGTATTTTCCTATGTTTTGTTCCTCTTTTGCTCTATGTTAATGTTAGGGTTACATGCTCACATACTTGATATCATGTCTATGGTTATGCCCTGCTTAGATCCACATGTTTGTATGCATGTTCTATGCTCCTATGCCTATGTCTATGCCTTCATATACTGTATGCTTGGATTTGTGTTCTTCCATGCTTTTACGCTTACACCCACATGCTTAGATGTACATTCCCATGTTTACATGCATGTTTCTATGCCTAGATGTCTAGATCTATGTTTTCGCATGCTTGTGTGCTTGGATCTATGTTCTTTACATGCTTTATGCTATCTTCTATGTGCTTGTGCACTCTATGCCGTGTTTGTGCCCCTAGACCTAGGCTATGCTTGTCGTGCCATGTGCTATTGTAGCCCTTTTGTCGCTTTGTCTTTCTTTCTTGTGTTTTGGCCTAATGGTTAGGACCCAATCTAAACCTTATGGTCTTTGTCATCGTCCACGTACCAAGGCCTACATTAAAGGGTTTGGATCACCCTATTTTCATGTCTATGCTTGGTTTCTTCTATGCTTTATGCCTGTGTTAGCCTCTCTTGTTCTAGGCTTTGCCATGCTTGATGCCTTCCAGGGCTTAATCTTGTTTGGTTACACCCAACGCCTATGAGGCCTTGTTCGGATGTGACCATTTGAGAGGCATCTCTGGATGCCGGGTTGCTCCTTGCGTGCCCTTCCCTTTTTCGCTCCGTGCGATGATATGCTTACTATGCTTGTTTGTGCCCTGTTGGCTTTCTATGCATCTTTACACGCTTGCTTACAGGTCCATGCATGAGTCTTACTTGCTAGTTTGTCGTTCATGCTTCAACATAATGAAGTTATGGACATTCAATCCAAACCTACATTTGTCCCTTGCGGACACCACCTTTTGTTCTTTTTCTTACTTGTTTTCCTTCTTGCTTGTTGGTTAGCTTTCGTGCTTTTTTCCCATTTTGCTGTTTACCATGTATATCATGTTTATCTGCTCTATGCCTCTTTCATATACTTTTTGCATCCTTTCCTTCCATTGCTTGTCTGCTGATTTCTTGTCTTTGCCTTTGCATGTACACACATGGAGCGAGGACGCATGGAGCTAGAGCACAGTCTCCTAGGCGCAAGCAAAAAGTGCGAGGATGCGAGCATGTGGATATGAGCCAAGTGGCTACAGTCAGTAGGTTTAGGAGTTTAGCCTATCCCTTTGGTTATGTACTCTTTTAAACCCCTTCCTTCTTCCTCCCTTTCTCCCTTAGATGGTTTGTATTAGGTATATCATGTCGTGTACCATTCGTCCTCACCTCTAGAGCATGGCGACCCCTATTTACTTTCCTGCACCTATATTTTAGGCCATGATCTAGGGATGTAGGCATTTACTTTCCTGCTCTATGTGCTTGCATTATGCATAATGTATGTATATATATACCTGCTCACCCCCCTCCGGTGCAATTGTCACAGTCCATGTCGCCTAAGGCAAGCGATGCCTAATTTCCACCACGAAAGTAAGGTGACTCGTTGCCAGATTTTCGCCGTAGAAATCTGGCACTTTGGTCGAATGCCTTAGGAAAGCATAGATTGGGACCACACCCATTCAAAAGCTAAACCTCAAAGCCCTCATGCATGCAAAACCCCGAAAGCCAATGCCAAAATCATGTTTTTCACTGCCAATCTTTGAAAATTAAGGTTTTATCAAAACAAAGGAATGTCATTGGACAGGCGTTGTGGGGTGCCTAACACCTTCCCCACAGATAACCAAACTTCTGGACCTAATAATCAAGATTTTTTTCCATCCACATTAGATTAGGAAAAATGCCATTTTTTCTTAGCCTAGGATTGGTAATAAAATCGATTAGAAATAGGTGACCAATCACATCTTAGAAAAACCCAATGATTGGTGGCGACTCCACTTACCTTTGGTAATCCCTTAAAATTTGGCTTAGATTCCTACCATAACGCCAAAGGTAGACCTACCTTCCTCCATCGAGAGAGAGAACACCTGAAGCTTCGCGTGAACAACACATACCATCGAGAGGGGCCCTCCAACGGGGCCCCACGCGCGTGGGAGCTGTCGCCACAGCGGGTGGTCGAACGAAGGCATGACGGCGGCAGTCTTTCCGCTTAGCTAGTCGAGGTCGGGCGTCGACACAGTGTCAAAAATTATATATAGATAGAGGTGTGGTGGTATGATGCTGTCATGTCACATACCTCTGATCTTCTTTTTAGCAAGCTCTTCTTGATGAGTTCTCATTCTTAATCCTGTGGACTTGACAGTATATGTACAGTTGAGATAGTCTAGTTACTCTAGTCTAGTTGTTGTACTACATGTACTCTTTTTGTGCAAAGTGTTATACTAGAAGCAACGATATCAATAAAGAAATTCACAAATAATATTAACCACAAATGTATAAAAATTTCTCTAACTTAAGGGCGATATATGTTGATGCGTCTATGACATAGCATAATATCCCTTAGAGTGTTTACATAACACAAATATATTTTGGAATTCCTTCTCATAATTAAAGCCGCCGATATCATTTAGAAAGGTTTGGAATAGTGGGTCATGATTATTATTTGTGAATTCATAAGCAATCATATGCTTATGGGATTTCTCCTAAAAAGAGATCTATTTTTTGACGAACTATAACGTTTGAGATATGTTTTTTTGGACGAACTATAACATATGAGATATTTTTTTTGACGAACTATAACATATGAGATATTGATCAAAAGAAAACAATGTTTTGCACATGTAATTAATTAGTTGTGCTTGTGCATATGCTAAAATCCAGAATTTATGCATGTCGTGCTCCATTTTAAACGAGCAATTAAGGACTTCAAGCTCAATAATATCGGGTTTCATGCTTTTAAGTACCCAAAATTAGGATCTTTAAACTTTGGAAAGTCAAAAAGAAACTTCTCTTATTTTTAAGCCTATAAGGCAAATATAAAATTGACGATTTTTCTTGAAACTTTCCTTTCAAGTTTCTAGGATTTTGATGGAATAATAAGAGGGACTATCTTAAAATCATTTAAGATTGATATTAAAAAACAGGCCTATTCCCACGCAAATAAATTACACTCAGTAAAGTGTTTAAAAGGCTTTGAATCCCGATGTGTTAGCCTATTCCTTTACGGATGTGAACCATGTGGAGTTCTTGTGTGAGATAAATAAAATGCATTATTTGAGTTATGGCGTAAGAGCAAAAATGATTTGTGATTTGCCTAGGACTAGCCTTGTGAACAATGGTTTAAGTCCAGACTAAAAATCATTTGAACTTCCAGTGAGAGCTTAATTGTGTTTTATGTGGCTATTCGGATTGGGACAAATAAAATTGGGTGAATGGTTGCTGTTTGCTACCCACCACCTTTGGCGTAACAACATTTATGGGACATAAATTTTGATTTGATTCCATATGGGATACACATAATTCTTCTCCACAACAACAGTTAATGTAAATATTTCAAAAGAATTTGATTTGTTTTCTATTTTCTACCATTTTCATAGTTGACTTCCTTATTAGGCACTCTCCTTAATTGGTACCATTCTTTATTAAGCAACTTTCTAGAAATTACGTTGCCTAATGCAATAATGAGAATACAATTAAAATTATATATACTGCAACTGGCTTTCCTCAATCATTTTCTTCTTTTTATTTTTCTTAAATTTTGTAGACAATAAATAGTCTTTTAATGTGGCAAAACCGTAATGATATTGTTTTTATGCCAAAAACTTGTATTTTCAAATGCAATTTGACCTCACCTCTTTAATACCCAAAATTGGGGTCTTTAAGCTTGGTAGGACAACAGACAACCAGGCTTATACTAAATCTAAAGCCGGCGAGGAAAGCATTTTAATTTAGAAAATTTTTAGAGTAAGGCAATCCAATATTTTGAAAGTAGTTTAACATGAAATAGAAAAGAAGCCACATGCCAAAACAATCATATAAACACTGTTGCAGCTTGCAAATATTTGGAGAGCTAGAACGGGAAATGCATAAATCTGACCTTAAGACCCAAGAACTAGGTCATTCCCTTGAGGCTTGTTGAGGTCACTTGAATTTTGTGGTCATCTTTTGTTTAGTCCATGCCTCACAATGAGCCACCCACTTGATTGCCTCCACCTTTAGACTTAAATGGATGTTATGTTTCTCTGTTTCAGTGGTGTGGACCTTATATTTAAAGGCCAAAGGATTTGAGACATTTTGTCTTGGCTCTCACATCATCGCCTACTTGTTTGGTTGAAAAGTCATGCTTTGAAGATGAAGGTGTTTTGGTGATGCCTCTTTATCTCCCCCATCTCAGCCCAATCGTAGATTAAATGAAATGAGCATGGGCAGAATGAAGAGATGATCACAAGGTAATATCCCGTGGGGTACTCTTAGATTGGTACTTTTGTATTCACGATTTTCCATTGAACTGAGTGAACCCTTTGTTGCAGGAAGAGCTAGATGACTAATCACGTTCCCATAGATGGTGCCAAACTGATGATGCTAAAATCATCAGTTGGGTCACTCGTCCAATTCAAAACTCTTGACGATCTTGTAGGACCTGCAAGATAAAGAGAGTTGATCAAATAGACCACCGGGTTGTGCCTGGTGGGGGAACCTCCGATGCTTAAGTTAGTAACAACCCATATTTTTCATATATAGATGGTGTTTTGTAGTAGTTTTTGACGTACCTTAGCAAGTGAGGTAGATTGTACCTTTTATAAGTGATTTAGGTAGCTGTTGGACATAAATGAGGGTGATTATTACCTTAATTGTAACGTTCTTTGTCTTGATGAGAGTTTAAGACCTTTGATGGTCGTTATTGAATGTGTTGAGCGGTTACTCATCTTTCTTTGATGGCGCACTAATGATGCATTGGTCGTCCATTAAGGTGGACAACCTTAATGATTTTTATGGTCTCATCACCTTTCATAGATTTTTCCGTCATTGTAGCATGAACTTAAACTTTAAGTTGTATCGAGTTTTGGAGATTAGTGCTCTATTTGTTTCACTGGAAAATTTTTTGTAAAGATAGTTTTCCACATTTTTCAGTGTTTGGTAACACACAAAAAACTGGTCAACGGAAAACTATCTTTAGTCAATGGAAAATCCTAATAAAAATAAGGCTTGTTTTCTATAGGTTGTTTTCCAAAAATGTTTTTTGGAAAACAATCCCTCTCTCAAGGTACGCTCTCTCACTCTTTCTCTCTTCCCTTTTCTTTTTCTTTCATCACACCCTCTCTGTCAATAACTCTGGTCTCTCCTCTTCCATAGATCTCTCTCTCTCTCTCTCCATATTTCTCTTCCCCTTTATAACTTAGTTCTCTAATTAGATTTTTTTTCCCTCATTGCTCAGTAATTATTTCATTCCTCTCTACCAACTTGCAAAGGAGAACATATTTGCAGTGGTAATTATTTCATTCCTCTCTACCAAAATCCCAATTCTTTTCTTTGAATTTCAAACTTGATTTTATTTTTTCTCTAAGAAATTTTTGGTTTGATGGATTCTAGGTAGAAGTTCTTTTTTGCACATAAAAGTGCTAAAAAAATAAAAATAAAAATAAAAAAAATAAAAAAGAAGAAAGAATGAATGAATGAAGTAAAAGACGAAAATTTTAAACATAGTGCCTATATGGCTCTAAATTGCTTTTACATAGGATAATCTTTTTTGTTGGCAGATACATTATGCAGATACTATGCAGTGATGATATATTATGTAGATACATTATATAAATACATAATTTCAAGTAATATTAAAGACTTGTGGTTGACCATAGTAGACAATTAGTGTACCAGCAAAAAGAGTAAACAATTAAAATTTATTATTATTTGTACTTATTAAAGATGTATTCCCCTGTCAATTTTATGTATATAGACAAATGGTTGATGTATATATGTATGTATGTATGTATGTGTGGACGACTAAATTTCTAGTTCGAAATAAATCAAACAAGTAAGATAGTTTCACAAATGCGAATTTGTATTGATGATTGTGTGGTACAATTCTCTGTAATTACAAAAGAGTGATCCTCTAATTCGATCTCCTTAAAAGGCTTGTTGATTGGAATTATGGTAATATGATTTTGACTTGAACACAAAATATTCTTCAATTTGGTTGAGAGATGGATCGAAGATTGCTGAAACGGAATTACAATGAATCTCTGGCTATGAGCTTGTTAGAAATTCTTTGTTCTTTGCGTTCTTCGTGTGTTCTTTGTCTTTGAAGGTTTGTGGTGGAAGTTCTTCGGGGCTTTAGAGGCTTGAATCCGTAGAGCTTCACTGATTTGTGATTTGTTGATGTTTCTGAAGGCTTTTGAGCTTAATTCTTGTAGACTTTAGGATCTAGGCAGATAGTTTGGATGATTCTGCTACGAGTGTTCTTCGGTTTTGAGGTTGAAGTTCTTGAAGGCTTTGAGGCTTGATTCCTACAGAGCTTCTGTACTTCTGATGCTTCTGAATCTTCTCTGATGCTGCTTGTGCTTCAGATGGCTTTTTTGTGTCCTCCTGAAATGTCTTAGGAAGGCTTCTATTTATAGGAGTTTGGGAGTGGGTGAGCGACACATGGCGGAGTCTGATTGGTGACACATGTCACAGCCTGATTGGTCCGCCTATGTCATCGCTTACACGCGCTGGACTGCTTGTGTCATCGCTTACACGCGCTGATGGGTGATTGGTTTTTGCATGACACTTGGCAAACTTCTGTTGGTTTCTGAGTAGTGATAGTAAAACCTAGCAGCAATATGTGGCACTTTGTAATTGGCTGTATTTTGTGGACTTGGTAGTGTGACGTGTCAGCTTGTGATAGGTCGGGAATTTTCCCTCTCTACAGTATGTATGTATGGATGTTACTGTGCATATATATAAGCAAGATGAGTGGTAGAGATTATGAAAATTTGACAACTAATTTTGATTGTATCTATTGTCAAAATTTTAGTATGAAAACTAAATTCATTCTTGGTTTTTTATTATTATTTATATTGATTACATTAGTTGGTTTACATAATACACATGTTTTAAATTACACAAGAAATAAAAAATAAAATAAAATAAAAATTTGTATACCAAACTCCAGAAAACATTGTCAAGCTCATTTTCAAGGTGGTTACCAAACACTAGAAAATAATATAGTTTTCTAGAAAATGCTCTTTGGGAAATGAACAATTTTCCAGAAAACGTTGATGCTGAAACAAATAGAGCGTAGGACGAGAACTGGGGACCTTGGTGGGGGTAGGTACTTAGAATTAAATATGTTTCACTATGAGGAATTAGTAGACTTTGAGATTTTCTCGCTCAAGAGAGCTTGGCCTAAAGCTCCTCATGCATTTAATGAGCTGCCATGTTATCTCAATTATGCTCATTCTTGCCACACATCATAATTTCACCCATCAATGACCATTCAAACTCTTTTAATTAAACAATTTTATATTTGAAATTAATTTTCTTATAAATAAAATAACGTTTATTTTTGTGAGTTAAATACATTCGTGTCTAAATGAGTTAACTGACCTTGCACAAATAATGAACCGAGTCATTTCATGTTGGTTGCAAGTCATCAAATTTTTTTCATTAAACAATTTTGTATTTAATTTTTTAAAATAAAAATGGCATTTATTTGTATTAGTTTAATATAGTTGTGTCAAAATGGGTTAACTCATCTTGACACAAATGATGAACTGAGTCATTAATATTTCGAATTGATTGCAAGTCAACACGAAAGTAACCTATTTATTAATAATTTTAAGTTGACTCAACCCACCTTGATATGAACTCGTTTACACTAAAAACTTACCCACAAAAAAGTGTGCATGTTTGACTGCCACTTTATATATTAGCATTTGAATTGTGAAAAGAATATATATATCACTTATAGAAGATTTCTATTTGAGAGAAATGTTTTGTCATAAAAGATATCAAAAGAAAGTAAGAATAGGTTTACAACCTGAAAAAATAAGAATTGGATGCATAGCAATGTTGGATTTAATGAAAGCTAGAAAAAATGGATTGTAAGTAAGTTTGTGGCTAGTCACAATTATGAACTTCTTACTCCTATTTAGTACGTGTATACTTTGTGGACAGAGAGATAACCCATGCCTAAAAGAATCTCATAGATACACTTAATGAGTCAAGTGTGCCTCCAAAATAGATAATGCCAATATTGAGTAAAGAATTTAGTGGTGACCATAATAATAGTTGTGTTGTAGTTGATGTTCCAAATTAGTTAGGTAATAAAAGAAGAAAGTTTCTTGAAGAAGGAGATGCACCAAAATAATATATTTGTAGAGATAAAAAGATTAAAAAAAATACTTTTAAAAATCTTTTTAAAAAATAGACTATACTTGAAATAATTGTTATTTTTTATATATTATACTCTATTACATAATATTTATATATTTCCAGGCATTGTGGAGATTTGCAACCAGTTTAAGCTGATATTCAAAACACTAAACCCTCTAACATTGGGTTTCAAATATCATAAATTCATAATACTATAATTAATTTACAACTCCAGCAAATCGATCAAATGAAGCAAATACACCGAAAACACACCGATCCAAATTCGCAACATTGTTTTTCCAAGAAAAATTGCCATTAAATTATGAAATAAATAATTCTGTGTTTACAATATCTATAAAATATGAAAAATATACATCATGATCATAAAATACAAAACACATGTGGATTATTAGTTGTAGTTGTTTTTTTTTTTTTTTAATGGAAAATTATTAGTTATATGTACCTTTGATTCTCCAAAATTTAACCTTCGGAAAATCCTATCAGTAGATTCCCATTGCAAGATATCACCTATGTATCTCCCTTTTGCATACATATATCAATCAAAATAATCACCGCCTTAAGCATTTTAACCTTCGGCCCATTGCTAATTTTTGCCTAAAGGATTAATAACATACCATTGAATGTACGAGGGGTCTATTTGCAACTGATTCGAATCCCAAGAGGTCTTTATGTAATTTAACCTTAGGTTTTACTTTTTGACTTTAGTATGATCTTTTTTTTCTCAATATCTGGTAAAACTTCTATGCTTGTGGTGATTTGATTTGTAAGATATGTAACAATTAATTAGATTTGTTGCATCATAGGAGACAACGTATTAGTAGACTCTTAACATGGAAATCTTATTGGAATGACACAGAATGTTTGGAAAGAAGAAAAAATCTAGTCCACACCAAAATTGTTATTACACATATCTTAAAACCTTCTTTGGTATAAGGGCTGCCCTTGAATATAGGATAAGGATTGAAATAGGAAAAAATAAGCCAACCAATATAACTGCAGAAAAGCTTGCCAAGAGTACTATAAACCAGAGACGCAAACTGGTGTTGTGTGTGGGTAGGAAAGCAATGGAATGATCGAATTGCACGAGTGAGTTGCAAACTTATAAGAGGGATGGGGACAAAGAGCAGTATTGGCTGATACGTAGAATCTGTTTCTTTCTGAAGGTCTTGTTTGTGGAATTGTGAGTGTGACACTCTCATGTGCAAGTTAAGAAGAAAATTAGGCCAACAAAATTTGAAGAACTCCACTCACAATTTTTTTTTTTTTTAAGAACATTACTCACAATTGATTCTTGTAGAAATTGAACAATATGAACTTCTAACACATATTTTGTTTCTGATTTATTTATAAGTGAACCTGAATATAGAATTTCATAGTACCTCCCAGTGCAAGGAGATCATAAGAAAGTTATAATGATGTTTAAAGTTCTGGTTCCAGATTGCAAGCATGCTCTTTTACCACTTTTTCTGTAGCTTGTTCTCTTTTGGGATTTTTCGGGTGGAATTTGGGAAACTCTGTTAATGAAGGGCCAAATGCGTCAAGATAAAACAAAGAAACTAGTGTTTCACTTGTGGACCCACAATGTTATTCATAGTACCTAAAAAAATTACACTTACGGGTACTGATCACGAGATCCCCAATGTTATTCAATGCCAATAAGTTGACCGAGCACTTAGCAACAATTCCTCCAATTTTATATATAAATATATATATATATATATATATTTATATTGACATGTACACCTTTTTTACCAGCTCTTCCTAATAGGCAATTAGCTATATTGATTATTATCAACTTTAAACAGGGTGTATTGCCTATAAACATTTAAAAGAATGTCAAGCAGACAAACATTGTTCCACATTATATGAGATAGCTATCTAATTCTACACTTCGTTTTGAGAGTTCATAAAGGAATGGAATGGAATGAGTAAATCATAAGGGAATGAATTGGAATAGAATACCAAAATGGAAAAGAAATGAATGGAATGAAATTAAGTAATTCTTTTTTTTTTGGAAATTTTAAAATAATGGAATGGAAAGGAACGGAAGATAAGTAACATTGTTTAAGAGTAACATAGAGAAAAAAAAAATGTGGGTTCCAATTAGCTAAATTGGTAAAGTCTCTGATGATTAAATAAGAGATCTAGGGTTCAATCCCCGCCTACGCCAAAAACCGATTAGTGTCTTGGTTTGATGATAAATAACTATTATCAGAAGCGAACGTTATAAGTTGAAACTCTCTTAAAAAAAATAGAGAAAAAAATGAATGGAATCATTTAATCATAATATTACGATTAGATCCCCATTTTAAAATAAAATGCTTAATATATAAGGGTATTTGAAGGGGAAATGAAAATTTAAGGTTTTGAGGAAATAAAGAGAAATAAGCATTCTCTTCTACCTATTTCATTCTCTCCTACTTAATTTTACAAACAAATGAATGAACTTTTCATTTCCTCCATTAAAACTCCCAAATAAGAGGAAAAAAAATGAATATTCTAAAATTATTCTTTTCGTTCCTTTCTATTCCATTCATTTCCCTCCTCCTAAATGGTCAACACTCAAGTGTCAAACACTCTTCAAGTCTAAACATCTCATCCATCCACCAAGTCAACCTTGTTATATCCTTGAGCAAGACAACATCTGGGTACATAATGTAGAACAGACAGCACATGCCTTCCTGGAACAGCAAAAGCGTAGGAAGTCACGACGCAAGATTAAAGGGAGGTGCCAGTAGAGGCCATCAGGGCGACAATGTCGGAATTGCATGAAATTTGGTAGGTTGAAGGGAAACAACATTCTAATCTAGACGCATACCAAATGCCATGAGCGTCGCCAAAATTTAGGCGAATTCCTCCGTTAAGACCCCGAAAACAGTGTTTTTGCTATTTATAGTCATTTTTGTTTGTCCGTAATAACTTTTAGTTTAAAAGTCAGAATAAGGTTCCATCTATTTTGGAACGACCCTTAAGGTCAGTAGTTTATGATTCTGCATTTAACTCAATTTTGTCATTTTTGGTAAATTTCAGTATTTTGTCACCTAATCACATAATTAGTGTGAATTAGGGTTTTAGATGTTTTTCACAGTATTTATACGTTTTATAGTCGTTAGAGTTAAATCAGACTATTATCAACGAACACAGACGTTTTGTCAAATTCTCTTCTGGTGGATTCCAGTTTTTATCTCCTTGTGAATTTAGGAAAACCCCTCACGGATTCGAGGTTTACTACCAGAAACTAACAGTTTAATTTTTGTTTCATCAAGAGAGAATCGTGTGTGCTTTCTTCAGACTTCCGCGACATCAGTACACAACTTTCTCCAATTCTCTTTATAGTTGTATCAATTCTCTTTACAGTTGTATTCTCTCTAATAACCCTAATCCAATCTATGGAAAAAGATTCCACTATAAAACTTCTGACTTTTCTTGAACCATTCTAAATATTAGCTTTTACAATTTATATTGCAGGCCAGCATCTAAATTGTGTTTTGCCCCAGCTCTTATTTGACCAACATTGCATTATTTCCTTGACCCTCATACATAGAAGACAACAATTCTACCCTGAAGAGGTTTTGCTATGGAAGCACTTTTCCAAACAGAGGCATAGGTAAACAACTGATTCAGAGAACAAAACCCAATTCATATTCAAGTATTTGATTTTTATGATGACATAAAAAAAAAATTGTCACACCCAACTCTCAATTGGCATGATATTGTACACTTTGGGTTGCTCCTTGCAGTTTTTAAGGCCTCATATCAGTTTGAGTTCAAGACATTCCTTATAAAGCGCAGGACCTCACCCTACCTAGGCAATGTAAAACTCAGCCATGATTTGGCTCTCCCTCGCCTCACCCCACTTAAGAGGCCTTTCAGCCTTTTGGGTTCCCACAAAAGTTCTATCAAGTTTTAATGATGTATAATAGTAAGCTTATACCTCATTTAAAATAGATAAAGCTTTTCAACTTAAGTCAAAATCCACATTGAGATGAGTAATCTGATATGAAATGACATATTAATCTTTTGATAACCATTTACAACTATAGGATGTTCTAAAAGTAAATTACCGTCAAATAATGTGTTAGAATGGAGAATTGGTGGCTCCTATCTTCTTGGGTTGAAGTTTATAAGCATAAGCCCTAATCCACCTAAAAGAGTACATTAACTAGAATGGACATACAATTCATATTTTAAAAGTTTATTTTCCTATTGATACTACAAAAAGGGCTGGTACAATCAAGAACGCTAGCCTCAGTTAATACCTGATATGAACAGAACAAAACACTTGCATCCCTGCTTCAGCAAGTCAGGAAGTGTCTTCCATCACTTTCAATCTCCGCGAAGGATCCTAATATATGATTTGCGATCAAGACACTAGGTGAGAGTGCTCAGGCTTCAGCTGTCAAAAACAATTTTTTGGTTGCCAAATGTCTTAGCAGTCATTTTTACTTGATGTATTGCAGCTGAAGCAACCAGCAAAGTTCTTCATGTGACGGCAACAAAAAGCCGTCACCTCCCCGCCCCCCTCCCTCTCTCACTTCTCTGCCTCCCCAATCTTGGAAGAAGCTTGCCTAAACCCTTTAGCAGGATCACCAACTGCAACTATCAGGAGCTGTACACATTCTAACAGGCCTCTGGTCCTAGATCCTGAGGTTGCAGAGCCTGAGTTGTTTTGAAAGCACTGAGTACCTGCAAAACAGAGACTTAGATAGCATTTGATAGATGACAAAGAACTTTCTATCTTTTTTTACAATTTATTAGTAGAGAGTGCTTAAGTAAATCACTCTTTAGATAGTGCATTAATTAAGGTCAATAATAAGTTTTTGCCTTCAAGGGTTATACCAACTAGCAAGCTTCCCCAACTCCTCAATATTCACATATGTTTACATGGCCTCTCCTCAACTACTCCTTGATGGCCCTTTGAACTTTTTGAGAACATGCTGGGCCAACAAAGTTGCATACTTTTTTGTTTTTTTTCGAATAAGATATTCAAACTCCCAAGATGGATATTATTGCATATTCTCTATTATCATCAATGCCCATCCAAAGAGCATTAATGTTGATCTCCACTTTTATCTCCAAATAACTTGATCTACCATTCAACTTTCATTACCCGAAATCAATCCCAAAATCACACCCATCCGGCCTCTGTATGCCATTGCGTGTGAATGCTCATGCAAACTGTCATTTTTAAATGAAAGCTACTCAAAATTATCCTGTTCAATGCTCAATGATATATATGAATTATGCTCTACAACCTATGTTACCCACTAACATTTTATTTACTTCATGAAGTAAGTGTTAACATCATTTCATCAAGGGGAAAAATCCCCAGCAACATTACTGGGTACTTTAATGACAACCAGAGGAAACGAAACAGCAAAATCCTCAATCCTAGCAACATTACTAATGAGAAAACTGGTCACCTGGATATAAGTTTCCCAAATATCATCATCGGCTGTCACTGTTTGGCAAATTTCATCACTAGCAAAGCCATTCTGAATGGGGAGATCCTTTATTTCCTTGTAATCTGCCATCAAGCTTAGATTATGATCTTCTAGTACATCTTTGCCACCCAGAATGCCAAATTTTCTACTGCATGGTGGAATCATCCAGGTCAAAGCTTGAGCATTGCATGTAGGACTGATCTTATTCCTTCTGCACAAATGCTATAACTCAAGGTTAATATAATCCATGAGAATCACTACTAGCAAAGAATTGGTCATCCTTTTCACCTATAACTTCAAAAATAACTCTCATTACATGCAAGAATTTATTTTAAAGGGAACCTGAGAAAAATTGGAACAATTATTTTGTTTCATATTGTTTAACAACATCAATCTCAAACATTACTTGAAATGGGGAGATTTCATTGTTTTTATATGACACTTTCAGGAAAACTAAATGCAGTAATTGCATCATCATGAAATTAAAACATTTGACAGCAATACTTAGTCTAAGTTTTACATTAACTTATGCTAGAGTAGTTTTCCCATGGCCTTCATCTATACTTATGCAGATGGTCATAAAATATTGGTAAAGTCATAAATTTAATATACAAATCCTTTCTACCTATAGGCAGTATTGAGAGAGAGAGAGAGAGAGAGAGAGAGAGAGAGAGCATCAGTCCCAGCTCATAGCCTCAATGTCCAGTGAGTGACTGCCTTTCATCACTATTGTCATTTCCGTATCAAAAAAACAAATATTTGAAATTTGGGAGAGTTCTATTATGTATTTATTCATAATATCTTAATTTGAAACTTATGAGATTATATGAAATTTTGCACCTTCCGAAGAATTCTAAAACAGAATAAATATGGGGAAAATCTCACCAAATGCTGCTGCCTGTTATAAGCTTGTGAAAAGAAAATCTCACCAACACCATTACATGCAACCGATACCTTGACCCACTTGGTTATACCCTCCAACAGAAGCTAGATTTCCATAAATCAAGCAGAAATAAGCATAATTTTCAGTTCTAAGGCATCAGACTTAGGATAGTAATGACAGACATGATATAACTGAAAGAATGCTGATCTTGTAGGTTAAGGAACAACACAATAAATAAGAATATATAAGCAGGCAATAATATTATTTGAATTATTGGGGAAGCTCTCAATGCTGAAACAAGAAATATACCAATCATCAAATTGGGGTCTTTATTGTTGAAATCTGCATTGCATGAAGAAATTCTGCATCTTCATTAGAAACCCCTTCAACATATATAACAGCAATGTAACAGGAACAGATTAATTTCTATGAGACCAAGCATCAAGATGCACTTGGATTTTTTTATATATAAGCAGCATAATAGAAAAAATATATATATCTAAAGATACAGGAGTGGATAATTGGCAATTCATCTAGGTAGAAGAATCCTACACATAATCTCAACGGTTACCAAGATAACCCACTCTATTGAAGAACCATTAGGTCATTATATTGCCTTCTCAAATGTGTGTATCTATGCCTTGGAGCATCTTTGTCACGATGAGACCAATGTCCAATTGAACAGCTTTACCATTTCAGTCCAAGCCTCGGCAACAAGTCCATGACCTACTTTATTCCCTCCAAGTGCCTGGTTTCGTGACAAATCAATGAGGTAATTTTCTATTGTTGATGCAGAACTTATTCTCAGACATTCGCAGTGGGAATGATAAATCCATTGGGTCCCAATAAAATCTTATCTATGGAGATAACTATTCATTCATCAAAACATTTTAGAGTGCTCTTTACTTGAATGCATTTAACTTGCTGGGACAAGCCATTCATTGTAACACGGTAACACCTAATTGGTAATTAGCTTTTATCCATTAAAAGCAGATGATACTTATCAATCATACTGCTAGTTCTTACTCTAGTTAATAAAACAACAAATTAAAGTACAATCACTTCCATAAACAGGCAAAAGGGATAAAGATCAAGGCCAGTCCAATCAATCAAATTGCAAAGCCGTACCTTGTGCTCATTTCTCTACAATACTTTTCTTTACTCTTTTTTGTGTTATTAGGCTGGAGGGTTTAAAAGTGTTAAATTTCTCCCATAATAAAGACATATTTACCAAAGCCCGTCTTATTATTGGAAGTACTAGTTAGGTCATAATTGGCTTAGCTTTCAATAACTATAAACATATTACTAATTATTGTGCAAAGCAGATCACTGTTGACTGGCCATTTGTAAATAGATCTTGGAGATGCTAAAAGGCCATTTTTCTTCAAAATATATTAAATTCTTGTGGGAAAAGAATCCATCTATGTTTGAATTCACTCATAATAAGAAATGGGTGAATATTTCAATGTAATAACAAACACGAAAGATCAAGTGGAAAACAGTTTCATTGAAAATAACAGTACCTTGCCATGTTTCTTCGAAATTTGATCAAGTGGTTCTCATTTTCTTGGACTGTGGATATGGACTGAAGTCAGAATCATCATTTATAAAGGAGGAGACCCAAATCGAACCCATCACCAACGGTTGAGTCAAATCCAAAAGCAAACTCAGACCCATTTGCGACATATATTGGAAGCCCTGAATTAGATGGCAAGGATACCAGGATGACTCACCATCTGTATCACTTGAGATAATCTGACTTTGCAAATTGCTCAAATGCGCTGAAGCTCGTCCTGCTGAATGCGTGGAGCCCACCTCCTTCAGACACCAGCAACAGGTTTGAGCTCCACACAAACATGTGCAGCTCCTTGCTTCATAGTTGTCCGTTGAAAGTCCCAAAGCTTCTACATTTTGAGGTTGAGGACAATTGCATTCTACATGGACTCCTATGGCTTTAATGTTGGGAGCCATGTAAAATTTTCTTATACGACGATTAGTTTCACAGAAGAGCTCAACATGATTTTGATCACCTAGATTCAAGTCCTGAAATAGTTTCTGCAATGAGCTCTGAGGTCTACAGGAAAAATATAGATGCCCATTCTTTGTATTTGAAGAGGTTGGTTTGATTTCAAACGTCCTTTTACTTCCATTGATGGAAATGTTGACATGAATAAGAAAACTGCCAAGAGTAGAATAGTCCTCTTTTTGAAAAGCAAGACAGAGAGCAATTGTTGGAAATTCGGGACCAATGGAGAATGATATTAAATTTCCAACACGTTGATGGTTAAACCAATTTGGAATTTCATTCTCATCTCCTGGTACTAGAATGCGATATTCACTACAGTATTAAGGGAAACTTTCTGTATATGAGTGTGTAGCCTTTAACACGTGGTGGCTTGTCACACCTAAACAGGGTGGTAGATTTGGTGGAAGACCTATTATTTCTCGAAACTGCATTCAATTAGTGAATTCAACAAATTACGTCTCAGCAAATCATGTCAAGTAGTATTTGTGAAGGTAACAAAATTGTTTCTTAATAACTTTGTGAAGGTAAAAATAGTTTTTTTTCAAACAAAAAAAAAAACTTTTGAGAGAGAGAAAGAGATACCTGATGAAAGAGTGATTGTGAATCTAGCGAGTGGCAATTTAATGCCTCTACATATCTTATACTTTGTGGAAGCCTTGGAATTTCCCGAAGTTCATCGCAATATTCAATACAAAGCGTACGTAATCTCTCAAATCTGCTTATGCTTTCCGGGAGGGTAACAAATTTTGTGTGGAACCCAATTTCTAACACTTCCAATGTGAGGGGGCAACAAATATTGAAAATAAAATCTATTTCTGAGCGATTTGTTAACGGAAAAAGACGTAGTATTTTCAATCTTGGGAAAACATAATTGGAAAAGCCAGCATGAGAATTACACAGTGGCTGTCTATCAATCTCCACGTCCGTTGGAAATGTGAAATCGCCAGAAAGATCTAGTGTCTCTAGATGTTGTAAAGTATAGATGCTACCTGGAAGTCTTACCCGTGTTAAATGCGCTCCAATATCAAGCACCTTAAGGCCAGTCAAATTCCCAAATGACGGAGGCAACTCACTAATACCCACATCCAACAGATGTAACATTCCTAAACCTTTCATTTCGTGCAAGATATTGGGGAACTTCTTAAGTCTCGTGCAGCCGACTAGTTCAAAAGTTGTAAGAGATTTCATCGTGAGACAGCTAGGAAGAGCTTCAAGTTTATCGCAATTCGTAAGGTCCCACACTTCAAGCTTATCAAGATGCCCCACGGACTCATCAACCTCAACTAGGTTTTTACAAAATCCAAGATACAAACGCTTTATGTTTGGGGTCATTGATAAGTCAGGTATTTTCCTGATCAATTCACACCAACTGAAGTCCACATATGTTGCGGCTTTGAATGCGCAAATCTGTAGAAGAAAAAAAAATTTCGAAATTTAAAATATAGTTTAATCTTTAAATTAGTATTTAAATTAGTAACAATTTATAAATACTAATGACCATACCTGCTTAATTGGCTCCTCTAATTGACTACGAGACATGTTGAGCACAACCAGACTTTTAGGACAAAAATTAGATGGCCAAGAAGAAAATGGATATTCATACCAATCGAGCACCCTTAATCCATTGGGTAGATATTTAAGGCGTCCATGGCAATGTACATTATGAATTACAAGGAATCTAAGATTTTTCATCTTGCAAAATACTTTTGCCTCTAATTTCACCTCTGTTGGTTTTATTTCAGGCGACCACAACCTTATGGCTTGAATTTTATTTGACCCCTAATAAAAAAAATGGGTAAGTAAATCACCAAAAATATATAAAAATAATAACAATTATTAAATTTTAAACAAAAACCATAAAGGAAAGTGATTAAAACTTTCATGCGACGAAAAGGGAGAAAATGAATCAGAACATCTTACCATATCTTCAGTTAGTACTTCAAGAGCATCCTCATAACACCATAGTCTGCTACGTTCTCCTGGGTTTTCTGGTGATTCTTGTCGAACAATTTCCCTACCCATTTGTTGAAGCAAGTCATGCATTGACAATTGCTTAAATTTATTATTAGTGAAAAGACACTTATCAATAAGTTTTTTAATACCAGTTACTGGGTATAAACCACAAGCCTCTAATATATCTACAACCTTATCATAATCCATGCAGTATCCCTTGAAGAAACATGCAATATCAAGAAAAATATGTTTTTCAGTATCATCTAATCCTTCATAACTTATTTTCAGTATTTTTTGAATATCTCTATTAGGAATTTTTTCATATTTATTTAAGGCACTTTCCCATTCAGGTTTAGTTTTTCCAT
>JARYZH020001162.1:0-38587 GCA_030021035.2 Notholithocarpus densiflorus | reverse complement strand
CAAAGTACTTAATTAGATTCATAGCAAAGAGTGACTTACCAAGTTCAAAAGCAGCCATTCGAATATACAAATCTTCCCCAACTCCATTGTGCACTCTAATATCAAGCAAGTTCCCGAACCAAGCCACACAACCACTAGCCTCAGTTTTGGCATAAGCTGTACACGAACAGTTTCTCAAACAAGCTGCCTCACACTCCTCCAAGCTCATCATCGTACTATTGACAAAAAGCTCCGAAGTATCAGGCAACTTCAACCCAGAAAACTTCCTAAACCCGACTTTTGTACTACAGTTCAAAGGCATTTTTCTTAAGCACCCACCAGACCATTCGATCAAGTTCCAATCTTCTTGTGTTTTTGGAGTAAACCCAGTTGGGCACTGGCAAACTGGGGACTTGTTCATGTCGCAAATGCCATTAGGACCACAGTGTCCATACTTATCACATTCATCTTTCTGCATGGTATATATATTCAACCACTCACCACGCTGCAGGTTCCATTTGAGGATATCTATAGAGCCTGACTGGTTCACCACAAACCTTGAGATTATTGAACTATCATTGTTTTCAAAGGTATAGTAGATATAGCTTGTATTGTAAACAAAGATGTGATTAAGCACCGGGGTTCCTTCAAGCTGAGGATCCCCACCAAAGCGAATACCATCCCAAGGCCCGCTTCGAAATTCAATCTCAGTACCCTTGCGAAGAACCAACTGTGGAAGCCCACGAGGGTCTACTTTGTACGTGAAGTCCCCAGTGGATGGATCTTGAAGACTCTTCCATGAAGTCAGGAACCAGTTTTGTTTAGACGTTAGGTTCCATCCAAGCTTCATGCCCGGTAACAATGTATCACATGGATGATCAAAGCTCTGCCATGAATAAGCATAGCTTTCATCATTACTATCTTTAAGCACAAGGTTTCCCGTGTTTAAGAGCTGCAAGACTGGATTATTTGCCGATGAATTCGATGACCAGATGTCAATACCAGGTTGGTTGTTGGCGATAACTATGTTCCCAGCTGGGGTGAGGGTTAGAACACCAGATAAGTCTGTGATGGGGCTGTTTTTGTTGGCAACCCAAACAACTGTTTGTTGGATATTGTTGTACCATATTCCCACATAACGATTGCTGGAATTCCATGGACTAAAGAAGCCTAATATGAATGCTTCGCCTGTGGAAACCAGAGTTTGGTTGTCTGTGAGATTTTGGTTTGGAGCTAATGTGTCTAATCCAAGGGAGGTTTTGGAAAACGAGATAGAAATGAAGCAGAAGAAAATGGAAAGAAAGAGCTTCATGGGCTAAACCTCAATTACAATTTTACTCAAATATTTTGTAGGTTTGATCAATTGGTTAAACAACAGGAATCAGATATGGGTCAGAAAACTGACTTCTTGATAAATCTAAGAATTTTCTATGAGGAAAAAAACAAAGAAGTTGGGAGAGGAGCTCATGATGTAAACACAAGCCGCCTGTATTGACCTTGAAGTCAATGGTTTGTACAGGAAGTGAACATGGGTTCCTTCTTCTAGCAGTAATGGGAACGCTATTAAGTATTGGTTCATAAATCTTTGGAGTGGTTATGACCAATGACATTTGTGTACATGAGGGGTTTTACTTCTGGGGCGCATTAAACAGAAAACTTGTTGGAACCTATCTAATAAAATATTTATGAGACCGAAGATATCTGGCACTGAGTTTTATTTTTTGTTTGGCTGGCTGAGCAAGCAATGATACTGACAGAACATTAAACTAAAATTTTTTTGGCCATCTAAATCAAACTTTGAGGCTTTGTGTAAACACTATCTCCAAATTTCAATATCATCATTGAAATTTTTCAAGGAATAATTATGATAAACTTAGTAAGGAAAGATCAATAAATATATATATTAACTATATAAAAAGTGTCTATAGCTAACTCTACAGTTGCTTTGGTTTAGTCCATTTTTGTCATTTTGGTGAAAAAATACGGTGCGTGTTGATGCGCAAAGCCAGAAGTAATTCTACTCTTTTTTTGCTGAATAGAAGTAATTCTACTCTAATACCAAAACAAAACTTGACAGTTGTCAGTTGATGCAGACGCGTTCAACGCCTGCTGGGCTTGCTGGCCGTTGGGCCTCTTTTTATTTTATTTTATTTCTTTTACATCTATGTGTAGCTGTGTAAATAATTTCCATTTTAAAAAATATATATTTATTTGTTGTGATAGTGTTTTTGTTAGCAATGTAAGAGATTGTCATAATTGATGAGGTGTCAATTTTTTATAAGACAAAATAAAATAATAAATCATCAACCAAAACCAACCACAATTAAAAATAAAGCTCATGTGAAAATGTTATAACATTTTTGGTGTTGTCATAATATTTTTACAGTTTTTAAGGTGTCAGTTGCATATAGATAAATGTAGGGTCACGATTTGCAGCCCAAGCCCAAACTGTATGGGATCTTGACCAGTGAGACCAGTACAATAAATTTGTAAAAAGTGGGTCAAAAAACTAGACTTTAGTGAATTGATCACGGCTAATATGGATGAACTCCTTGTCCGAGGAGGCAAGTGTTCATGTCCGAGGAGGCAAGTGCCATATAAATCAAGTAAACAAAGTACAAATGCAATTGTGATTGCTATAGTGTTCTTTCTCTGTTTTCCGATTCCCTTCCTCTAGGGTCTCTATTCTCATTTATACTACATCTCTTCCTTCATCTTTACCCTATACATGGATAGTTGATGGCTTAGGCTGATACTTGTCCCATCAGCCTCCTCTAGAAGTCTTTGGAGGATGGTTATAAGGCTGGAAAAGTACTGTTCAGAGGTCACTTCCTCATTGATGCGGCCAGGGAATTAGCTACAGAGCATTCAATGCTGTGGTAGCAGCTTTCCCTTAGATATTTTTGGGTTCCCATCTTTCTTGTACGTTTATGGTGCACGTCCCTATCACTAGAGCTTCTTAGAATGTCACTTTGGTCATTAGGATCTATACCCGACCTGCGTTTAGCTTATCCGAGAAGATCTTCCTCCTCGGATTCAGACCTCTCACGCTCTCGGCCAAAGCCCCACGCTCTCGAAAACCCAATTGTATAATTTGGGCCCATGACCCCACAATAGCCCCTCAAAACCCAGATTTTTTCCTCTCATCCGAGGAGAAAAATGGGGTTTTGAGTTCTTTAAAAGTTAATTTTACTTGATCCCGTGATTTACACCCGGGGTAGTGCCGTTTTACATGCCACATATTTGTACTGTAAATTGCTCCTTTCAGAGCTACCAATCTGAGGAGTTGGTTATGATCTTGGGTTTGTCTTGACACTTTAGTGAGAAACAAATAGATAGCATAGAATGTTAACTTCCCCACATCATCTGGTCCGAGGACCAAGGCACGGCTGAGGCTCAGTTTAAACACCTGTAGAGTTGTCATGGAGTGTTAACTTCCCTCATCCTCTGGTCCGAGGACCGAGGCATGATTGAGTTTCAGTTTAAACACTTTTAGAGTTACCTTTAAGCGTTAACTTATCCTTAGCATCTGGTCCGAGGACTACAGGCATGACTAAAAAAAAAATATATATATATATATATAAAATATCATACAAGGACCTACCACAACTTAAAATAAATGTATTATTAAAATGTGTCATTTTGTTATTGTCATAATATTTTTGCAACTGCTAAGGTGCTTATGCAAAATGGCATAAGAGCTAAATTTTGCCCAACCAATTCCAAAAGTCACCTACATCAGAATAAAATAAAATAATTATTAGACTAGGGCTTATGAAAATAAACGTATTGTGAAAATGTTGTGGGATTTTGTTGTCAAAATTTTTTCACAACTACTCAGGTATAAGTTTCTTATAGGTCAAAATAAAATAGTAAATTACCAGATCAAGACTCACCACAACTAAAAATAAAGTTATTGTGAAAATATTGTGACATTTTGTTATGTACCTAAACTTTTTGGTTTGGTCAATTTTGGTGAGCCAAAATTCACTATTTCATGCACAATTTTCTTAGGTTGTCTTTCGTTTTTTTTTTTTTTTTTTACACACCGACATAGTTTTACTATAAAAAAAATCCACTTTATTCCTTTATGTTTGGATTAGTTCACAATTTATTCCCTAAACTTTAACCAAGCAAATTCTCCCTTTATATTTTGGAAACAAGCAAATACCTCCTATTGTTACTCTCTCAGTTAAATCTTAATGAAA
Source organism: Notholithocarpus densiflorus (assembly GCA_030021035.2). Lineage (NCBI taxonomy): Eukaryota > Viridiplantae > Streptophyta > Magnoliopsida > Fagales > Fagaceae > Notholithocarpus > Notholithocarpus densiflorus. The sequence goes on along the minus strand of JARYZH020001162.1, from coordinate 34,400 downwards.
TCTTATGCTACCCATTGTGCAATGTCTAAACTACTCCTACTAAATTATAATATCCCAAAAATTTCCTTCATTTTTTTTTTTTTAAATTTTATGTGTTAGTCATGTTTGGAAAGTTGTAATGGTAATATAAAGTGTTCTATTTGTTACCTAAAGAATACTGATTTTGTACGTTTTAACTTTTAATTCTAAACTTATAATTTTATATAATTCGATGACACATATGTCTTTTGTTATCTTGTTCTTTTTATAAAAATAAAAATATATATTTATATTTATATTTTCTTGCTTTAAAGGGTATTTATTAAAAACTAAATAAGCTAAACATTATAGCTAGACGCATAAAATGTAATATGATAAAGAATGAAGTATGAATAAAAATCTCCATTGTGGATGGATGTAGGTATTTGTTGAAGAGCTTCAATTGCATATGGTCTTATTCCTTGCAAAAGTTTAAATATTGTGATAATGTCTTAGCAAAACTTAGTAGCTTATTATTGGAAGATGATATTTGTTATCATTCTTTATATCTTTTTAGTGAGTGGATATTGCATTTAGCAAATAGGTTCTAAGAAACTATTATAGTAAAATAGATATTCATATGTTAAATAGCTACATTAAGTTTGTATGTAATCAAAATTCTTATATGAATGATATTAGCTTTATATGACATACATTTTTTAGTAAATGGTTTCGTACTTCTTCAAATAGAAACTCTATTTTAAACTTCTCACCTAGGAGGCAGCACGTGCCTTGCACATGCGAGTCAAACTAGTATATATAAAAGGCCTAATTGTAATCTATTGCAATTACTTTTGTCAATTATTTTGCAATCTCATGACAATAGGATATTGTTTCACGGCTATTATTACAATATATTATATTATATTTATTATAATATAATATATTATTTGTAGGGACTAGGTCTGGGCACTTCTACTGCTGGAAAAGTGGATTCAGGCCCAACTAGCCCTAAACAATAAATTTGTAGAGGATGGGTTTAAGAGCTAGGCCCTAGCAAGGATAGCAATGAATAAACACGGTTATGGGTAAACTGAATAGCAGGAAAATGGGCCTTAAGTGTTAGAATCTGTCCTGGACGTTGGTCCGATGAGCTTTCTTGTTCTTATTATTTCCTCAGTGCTTAGATACAGAGGTTACAAAGATGATACAGGTTGCTACAGTGTTTTCTACTTCCAATCTCCCATCCTTTCTCTGGAGGACCTCCTTACATTTTATACCCTCTTTGGGTTGATCTTGGCCCTCCATTTGTTGATCGTGCAGGTCACAACTTGAGTGCTTGTCCCATCAACCGCCGTCCCAAACCTTCTGTGAGTTGCAGCGACCAAAGCAGCACTGTTCAGGGGTCATTTCCTCATTAATGCGGCCAGAACGTTAGTTGTAGGCATTTAATGTGGAGGTGACAGCTTCTCCCTGAATTGCTCTCCTAGGCTCCCATAGCTGACCCACGGTACTTGTCCTCTTTCTTGGGACGCTCTACGAAACCACCCTTGATGGCGCGCTGCCCTTCCCTTCTATGATCTCGGTACGCCGAGGACATGATTGTTCTCGGCGTTGCTCCTTGGTAGTTAGGATTTTTTCCGTTCATCCTCGGACGTTTCTTCTTCCTCGGCGTGGGCCTTGGACCTAGTATAAAGTTGGGCCGAGGTAGCCAGATTTATTGACCCCACATTATTGATCAACAAAAAATTATTGCAATATATTACAAATAATTGACAAAAATAATTCGAGTCAAGTTATTGCAATAATATCTATGTTGTAATTGTTTATTGCTTCATGTTTGTCATTGTAATAAATTGCTATTAGGTTATTGCAATGAAATCTTCGTTGCAATAGGTTATCACTTCAAAATTTTGTGGCAATAAATTGCAAAAAATAATTAGTATCAATTTATTACAATGATTTCTTTGTTTTAAGTTATTGTAACAAAATTTTCTAGTACAGTAAGGTAATAAGTCATATATTACAATAAAAAATAAATAAATAATTACCAGATCTAATTATTGTTGATGCAGTAACTTACCACTTTTAAGTTACTATTACAACAATCATAATTTTTGTTGCATGAGCACTTAATGTAATAGAATTTGTTTTGGAATATTGGGGGAGCTAAAATTGATTCCCCTTGCCATATCATGTAGCCGATACCATTGACTTCACCATATGTAGTGCATGAACAATTATGGAGACATATGCTCTCACAATTGTCATTTGAATCCTCTACCACCACCTTTGATTCTGCAAAATCGAGTAGGTTCACACCCTTAAGTCAAGAAACACATCATCTTGATTAATTTCTTGTATCAAATTATGGTATTAATTCCTTTAAAAATTTAGCTCAACTCTCCTTTGACACCAACTTGCCCAGTTGCCCTTAGACCATTGGCCAAGGTTTATTGGAACAAAGCCATCCATGCAACGGTAGATAGATGAGTTCGATGAATTGCAAATCAGAATTTTCCGCACTTGTTGTAGATGTCACATTCTTTTGCTGGCAAAGACTTATTTCCAAAATCGATTCCCATAAGTGCTTTAGATACCCATCCCAACTAATCCAAAACTTGGACATCTCCGATGCATTGAATTATGTATAAACAAAATATTTTTTTTTCCATTATGTAGAGTAATTCTAAAGCCATACTTGGAACACTAGTAAATACATTTCCATCCCAATGTCTGTTTCTCCACCTCATATGCTTTGCCTCCCATATCACCAGCTATGGTGAGGCTTGATTATCAATCCCCATGGTATAATTTCCTGGTGATGGATCATTGGGAGACTTCCATGAAGTGAAAGCACAATTCTCACCCATTTTGACTTTCACACTCATGTAAGCCATAAATGTATCTATTGGATGAAAGAAGCTACGCCACAAGACTGATTCTTCGTTGTTATTGTACATAATGAAATCTTAGTATTTGGAAAGAAAAGCTAATGAAATCTCCATATTAGTTGACCAGATTTCTTTCTTCTTTCCATCAAAAATTTTTATATTTCCATTTTCTGTAATGGCCAAAACTCCAGCTTTTTCCATGATTGCACTACACAAAGAAAGACATGTCATAACAAGTATTATTGCAACAAAAATATATATAGGTAATATATGTAGTATTGCATTTCTAGATTGTTTTTTGTTGTAATAATAACTTAAATTTATTATATCAACATAAGACCGTTGCAAGAATTAGCTATGTTAAATCTATATGTGTTGTCAAAATTGCTAAACCTTATTTAACAAAGAGATATTGTCAGACTGTGAGCTGTGTTATTTCACCTCAAAACCAATTGGTGATGAGGAAGACACACTCAAATCTTTTATGGCTTTCAACATCACACCACGCGGGCCTGCTTTTAGAATGGTTCTAGGGAGTCAAATTGTGGTCCCCCCAACAATCCCTCCCTCACAATGACACTCCCGTAACTCGAACTCATGACCTTGGCTCTGATACCATTTGTCGGACTGTGAGCTGTGTCATTCCATCTCAAAACCAATTGGTGATGAAGAAGACACATACGAATCTTTTATGGCTTTCGACATCACACCCCGCGGACCTATTTTTAGAGTGGTTGTAGGGAGTCAAATTGTGGTCCCCCCAACAGATATGTTACTACAATAAGTAACCACTTATTTCACATCAATTTATATTGTTGTAATAGGTTAAACCTTTAATTCACACCAAACTAAGGTGTTGTGATAAGGGTGAATCCTTATTTAATTTCTAGTGTATACTATTGCAATATAATGTTGCATGAGATGGGGAAAATTGGACATATCCTTATTGAACTTTTTTTTTTCACTTATTGCAATGAAACATTTGAAGCAATAAGCTATTGCCACAGAGTTCTTCATTGTAATAGAGAAGTCATTGCATTAGCCTAACTATTGTAATATGTGGAATTTAATGCAACAAGATCTTATGTTGCATAAACCTATTGTCTCAGAGTTTATTACAAATACTCCCAACAACTTTTTTATTGTTGCAATGATATCTTATTACAACGACTTAGTTGATAATGCAACGAATTTTTCCGTTGTAATAAGCATTTTTTCTTGTAATGTTGGATTCTCTCTATTTGCCACCTATCTAACTTCTTGTTCGTGAATGTTGTAAATCCATATTCCAACTTATCTTGACATTGAATCCAAGCTCGAAGCTTCTGTATTCTAACCTCAATGTTTTACCATCTTTCAAAATTCGGCCTTATTTGATTCTATAAGCCGCAAGGCTAACAGAACTAAGTATGCACGAAACAAAAAAGAAAGAGAAAAGAAAAACACAAAGAGAACCCATAGTGAGAGATATTCAACTTTAAAAAAAAATAATAATAATAAATACTGAAGAGAAAGTAGATGGGTTTTTTTGGGGGAGGGAGTAGATAGGTTGTAACACAAAAGCATATCACAAACTCAATACTTTGATCACTTTTAATAGTGATATTCTCTAAAATCATTAATTTTAAAGTGAAATTTGTGACGTGTTTTTGTGTATAATTAGGTGCCCACCTTTTTCATGTTGTCAACTAATCTTTTCAATGTTCAATTTTTCTCTACGTTAGAAGAATGTGGCTACTCTTAAATTCTTAAGCCCACCTCACAAATTACTAAATTAGTGCCTGATGAAGCTTCCTTTCATTTTCCAAATTAAATTTGTTCCTCTAGTATTTTCCATTAAAGTTTCATCCAATGGTGAAGTCCACGCCACTAGTTTAACTAGTCCTTAATTTTGATTATAAAATAGGATTCCATTAAGAACATCGTGGTGGGTCATTTAGAGGCTAAAGTTAACACGTTTTAGAGTCCAAAAATATACAAGTTGATGTGCGACGAGTGAGGTAATCCAATAAATAATATGTGATTTAATGTTTATCTTTATAGCAACTTGAGTCATCACCATCACCATGCATGTAATTCCTTTAGTTTTTTTTAGAAGACCAATTTATGTTTACAAATAATTATGTGATTTTTCCACACGGTAGAAAATTGTTACTTTGAAGTATGAATGTGAGGAATGACATTTTCTTCCACAAAAGAAATCTAACAATAAGAAAACTTAATTAACTTTTCAAGTCATAATAGTAAACAATTATATTTGAAAGTTAGGAAGTGTTATTCAAATTAATTTTTTCCCTCTTCAATAAGAAAATTCAATTAACTTTTCAAGTCATAATAAGAATTTGAGGAAACTTTTCAACCAGAAAAGGGGAGAAAATATCATATTTGAAAATTATGAAGTATTGTATTTATTATTTTATTTTTCTTTCAAGAAAATAAGTCTTTTTTCCACACCAAATGGGGTCTTGATCGAGTGGTAGTCAAACTTTGAGCAATCAAGGGGCAATCAACCCTTGATTAAAGGGTAGTCGAACATTGTATTGCTTTTCTAGAGCTGCTTCTTCTACAAACTGTCTTGATCTTTAATGAACTAAACCTAGAAAGAATATACTTAGAATTGTTTCTTTGTAACTTCTTTGCTTTTTTTAAATATTATGTAATATTTAAAAATGTAAAGTTGTGATATACAACTATTTTATGTTGGCTTTAATTCCGTGCCAAATTTGATTGTAATTATGTTCAATCTTATATACCCTGTATTTTATGTGGGATTTCTTGTAAGGGTTATGTGAGAGAGAGAGAGTGTGAAGACTCAAGGCAAAATGCAGAGCAAAGAAGATTTCGCGGGTAGCTCGCGAGAAGCCTTCCTGCGAAATGAAGCATGTGCCCAGCACATGACTGGAATGTGAAGAGTCAGGACAGGATAGTGATAGCTAGTTTTCGCGAGTGTCTCGCGGGTAAGGCCTTCTCACGAGATACCCGCGAAACATTCTATTTTGCCAATTTGTCATATCTGATACACACTATCTCTACCCACACTATATATACCCCCATTACTCACATATGTTGAGGAGTACTTCTGAGAGAAAACCCTAGCCACAACCCTTGAGAGTTAGAGATTGTTATACCCACAATTCTCTAGACAATTCATTGTAGTTTTTCCTCAACTCCTACCTCTCCATTTCCATATCCTTGAGAGGTTGATAGCCTAAACACTTACCACACCCATAATGAGTGTCAAGTGAGGTTTTGGTGTTGCTGGGAAGCATTGGAAGAAGCCAAGCTTTGGCGGATGCAATTGGGAGTATTGCGGGATCCGGAGAGTTAGACAAGACACGGTTCCGAGAAGTCTTGTTGGAGTAGAAGCTTGGAGGGCTTAGGTGCATCGAGTAGATTAGGCTTGGAGGGTCTCTTGCTATTCATGTATCCCAACTGATTGTCTAGTGGATCGATTTACCGCTTGGAGGATGACGGAGAGGTTTTACGCCGAGTACTTCGGTTTCCTCTTCGATAATACATCGACGTGTTATCTTGTGTTTGCATTTTTCTTCCCTACTCTTTTAGCTTTCATTTTACTGCTGTGATTTGATGAATATGAACTTAAAGTAGTTTTATTGTTTGTACGCTTGCATTTACTCTTTTCCGCACTTAGTTTAAGTAAGAGTAAAATCAATCAAGCCGTAATCTTTAATTTGGGGGTCTAAACAGCTCTTATGTTTTAACACAAATCCGAGCTTTCAAAAAATAAAAATATTTCTATAGTCATTGGTAATTATTTTCTCATGCATCCGAAAACTATAACATGCCACTCAAAATTGTGGACCTTATAATTGTCTGAAGTTATCTGAGGAGGTGTTTGTTTTTTGAGTGAGAGAAGGAAAAGATTTTAAATGGATGATGCTCACATGCGAGCATCTTGGAATAGGAAAAAAAAAAAATCTCTTCGTGGAATAGAAAGAGTTGAACAATATGGTGACTTGGAAAACACTACATAATCCTCATGTTCTTGGGCCAAGTCGTCACACAACACCAAGTTCACCAACATTTTAGGGCTTTCATCTTCACTATTCCTATTGTTGCTCAAAACCGTAGGGAATTAATCTAGTAGCTTTCATCAGTTTTGAGGAAGATGAAAAAAAAAAAAAAAAAAGGTGAAGTTTTTGAAATTATTTTCCCATTATAATTATGCTTATATGAATATATTTTCAAATTGATTAGAGCTCATTGTTGTATTCAAATAAACCATATATATATATATATATATAGGAACAAAAATCAAATTTTGATTAAAATTTTCATTTGGCCTTTTCTAAACAAAATTTATTTTTAATATATGTTGCTCTTTTATATATTTATATATATGAGTATCATTTATAAGTATTTTATGATGAATTTTCTTTAGGGGCGGCTTAATGCATTTGGAGGCCTAAGGTGAAAATTGAAATTGAGACATTTTATATATTTAAATATAATTTTTAGAAAAATTAAATATTACTTAAACTCTATTATTTTGTTTTAAATGCAAAATTACAACTAATTAACGTATGTAGATTTTTTTTTTTTTTTTTTTTTTTAGAAAGTCTATAGACAAAGAATTTGACAAAACTTTTCACACCTGTTGATATGGCAAATTAATAATGGTAAGTAAAAAAGTGATATTAGTAGTAGATTTAGATGAGAATTAATAAAAGTTTGTCAACTTAACTTGTGAAAATGTTGTGAATTTTTTTGTGTATTGCTCTCTCTCTCTCTCTCTCTCTCTCTCTCTCTCTCTCTCTCTCTCTCTCTCTCTCTCTTTAGAAGTGCTACATTCACAATATTTTTACAATAAATCCCAAGTGCTAAATTGTTATTAGTTCAAATTTGAATCCACTACTGAATTTTTTTTTTTTTTTTCCATCAATAATAGCTTGTAACAACTTGTCATTTAGGATTTATTATAAAAGTGTTGTGAAAAATGTTGTAGACGTAACATTTCTCTATCTTTTTTCATATTTTTCACTTGATAAAAAATATTATTTTATTTATTGGCTAATATTTGGACTTAATTAATACTATTACAAAGAAAGAAACAACCCTATTAGTTAAAATTTGGGGGCTTTTTTTTTTACTCAAAGCCTTAAGCAACCGCATCATCTGCTTCTATTATTGAGCCGACACTAATTTTATTGTGCATTGTACTGATTAATGACTAGTTCTCATAAGCATAAATATTTAGGATAAGTGATAAATTTAAATTTACCAAACCTTTCTTTCTTTGTATGTCCTATTTAGGAGTTAAAAATGCTAGAAATTGGTGGATGTGAGAAAAAAAAAGAGTTAAAGTTTATTAAAAAAACATAAGAAAGAAAAGGTGGTAGTTTATGAACCACAAATCATTATTTGATGAGTAATGTCACGGCCACAAACTATTTTACAACATTTTTACAAATTGTTAATATGGGCAATTTTTACTGGTTTTGATCTAGGCCTGCCACTAACATCACTTTTTAGCTTACCAATAACCAATAACCACTCACCACATCAATGGTTTGTAAAAAATATTGTAAAGTAGTTTGTAGTACTAGCATTTTCCTCGTTTGATTTTTGGGTTTGACGGTGTAGTTATTAGGTGAAGGCCCTTACCGTTGAATATATTGGGAGTTTTTATTTAGAGTGGACTGGGCTTTAAGAATTAGAAGAATTTGAATCTCAAATGATTAAAGTTAAATCTTATTTGGGCTTTTATGATGTATTGGGTGAGTTGCATTGGGTTAATTTTAGTTGGATTTTAAGAGGGGACTTCTGATTTTAATGCTGGGCTGAAGTCTCCCCGCCTTGTTGGGAATCTTGGGATACCGACCTAACCCGTTTTGGAATTTTTTTTTTTTTTCTAAGCGAAAGATGAGGATTAAAAAAGGGGGGAGTTTTTATTTTTTTTATTTTTTGATAACCGAAATTAAAGAAACACTCAGAGAATTATATCTAGGAGAAGCTCAAAATGGCAATAAAAAGGATAAAAATGTGTTACAAATGATAAAAATAAGTAAAGGGGAAAAAAAAAATTTCTTTTTGACATAAAATAAATCATCAATAGTATTGATAATTTAAAATAAAAAATAAAAATAAAAGTTTAAAACTAAGTGGCGAGCATTTTCATGGTCCCCGGTACTTTATGGTCTCACGTAGGGATGGCAATGGGGTGGGGCAGGGCCGAAGGATTGGATCTTCGCCCCTGCCACGCATGGTTTTTTCTTACCTCATCCCCGCCCCGCCCCGCCCTGCATGACGGGGAAAATTACTTCCTCCATCCCCGCCCCTTAGGGCCCATAAAGCCCCACCCCATCCTGTAAAACTCTATTTCTTGTTAATTTTCCCTACAACTATTAAATATTTTTAAAATAAAATTACATATTTCAATAATAAAAATATACTTGAAATTATAAATAAATGTATCCCATCAACTTTCTAGTGAAGGCCACATGAGAAAAATAAAATTAAATATTTTGGTCAACATATACTAATTACAGCACATAGCAAGATAAAACCACCTAAATAACATTACTTACAGGCATAGGGTAATTACGTATAGAAACTTCAAATATTACTGTTAGGTTGTAAAAGTTTAGAACAATTGGCAAACCGTGAACACAAACTTGTCTAGATATAGATCTTAGAGTCTATAGGTATTATTAGACAATGTTAAAGGTGATTCAAGTCAAGGTTCAAGAACATACAAGCTGTAGAAAGAAGAATTCAGAATCTGCCTGGTTTGACCGATTGAGAGACAGGCTCGATCGATCAAGAGTCATATCTACAGAATTTTAATTAAGCCTGAACAGCAGTTCAAGCCCAAAAAGGATTAGGGTTTTAGATCTACTTCTTCTAGTATATAAAAGAAACCTTAAGAACATTTTTTTATAAGGCTTTTCAGAGAGAGAAGAGTGTGCCTCTTTTGTATCTAGTGTTTTCTACACAAAAAGCTCTCTCATGTCTTCTACCGGTGTTATTCCTTGAAGAATCTAAAGTTCGGTATTGTAGAACTTGTTGCCTTCTCTAGTCATCAAAGGTGTTGATGATCTAAACCTTCAAGGGTAGTCTTGGAGTCACAAACAAGAGAGTTTGTGTTGATAACCTTTGAATGGAGTCTCAAAGTCACAAGTGTAGGTGCTTGTGTTGCAAAGGCCTAATAGATAAAGAGTCCGTAGATTCGGAGCTTCCACATGGTCGTGTCAATAAGTTCTACAATTGGTAGCAATAGAATGTTAGTGGTCTAAATCTTATTGTAAACTTCAATTCTCTATAGAGAATTTGCTTTTTACCTTGAGGATAACTAGGTTAAATCTTCCCCAGGTTTTTTACCAGTTTGGTTTTCCTAGGTGATCATATCATTGTGTTCTTAATATTTCTGCTACTTTACATATATGATTTATGTTTGTTTGACCTAGATCTGAATAATAAACCTAAGTGTCCACTTGGTTTATTAATTAGGTTAAACAATCTAGTTTACAGGGATCTAAAAACCTAACAAGTGGTATCAAAGCGAGTTAGGTCTTGATTTAGGTTATTATACCTAGAGTTGATCCTAGATCCCTGTTATCATGGATAATTTTAAGTGTCTTACTGTTTTTTATTGTAATGATTTGAATAAAAAGGACACTATTGTTTCAGTTGATCTTTTTTAGGCTTGTGAAAGGAATCTGCCGAATTTTAGTCTTTCTTAGAAGATTGGTGTAATCCCTCAAATACACTCTGCTTCACATGGATTTTCACGTACAAAGCCAAAGACTCATGCTATATGAGTGAGAAAAGATTCTCTAAGGTGAGTGTTGCTGATTTTTCCTTGATTTAATTCTTTCAATTATTTGTGGACATGTTTACTTTTAGGTTTTGGTTGTTTTATTTTCTTAGGTTGTTTTAAGTTTTCAAAAATCCAAAAACATTGAAACTTTTCAAAAAGAAAAAAATATTTTATTTTGTGTCTTGTTTTATTTGTTTTGAGGATTACATGAGCTATAATATCTCTCTCTTGATTTAGAACATGCTTGACATTGTGGAGAAACTTGAAAAGTAGTGTTATATAAGTGCTAAGCTATTTCTGATTTTGTGTGAGTATGTACTAGTTTGTACATTTACTCAAGGGTTAATAAAGAAATTGATATTTCTTGTTTGTGTACCCTCTATAGCTTAGTTAAACACTGTCATGCATTGCATTTGCATTTTTAGTCATTTAGCATAATGTGTGCTTTTAGTTTTGGTCATAAAATTTTTTTTGAAACCAAAAAGATTTTTATTTCTTTTGTATTACACATCATGAATGTGTAGTTAAGGTTGGTCATATGAAGTTTACATTTCATGCCTGTGTACCTTGTTTAGCTTTGATAAGCTTATTTTATATGCACTTTGCTAGTTTTAGCTATAGAGTGCATGTTGTATGTGAGTTGTTTATAGTTTTTGATCACGTGATTTTGATTTTGAAGTCACAACCTTTTGATTGTAAGGACTAAAAAATCCTAAGAGAAAGGCATAAATAACCATCTCACCACTGTTTACTAGCCAATCATGAACACCTTAGTGCATATCATAAGATTTTGTGCTCGAGAAAGTGTAGCACATGCACAAAAAGAAAATAAGGTATAGCCTTAAAAGAAAAAGAAATAAAAAAATTTATGCATTTAATAAGGCAAAATATATATATATATATATGCATGATTGCAAGCTTGATTTCTAGGAGATGTGAGAGTTTTATGATGTTACCCTTTAGGTGATAGTCACTCTCAAATTTATGTGATGAATAATGTAGAAATTGTGCTTGATTACTATCTACAAATCACCTCACATATATCTCATGCTTTTACTAGTTTACACACACATCACAAGTTAGTCTTTGCTAAGCTTTGTACATAAAATTGTGTGTGAATCAATTTGGCCTTCCAAGATTATTCACTTTGTGATGTTTGATGCAAAATTTGTTGAGGGTTGGTTTAAATTTTGAGAAGAAAAATCTAAAACTTTATTTTTGATAAAATTAAGTTGAAGATTATGTGTTTTGAAAACTTTTGGAATCATTCCCATGCATTACATGTCATGAAAAATCTTTTCAAAATTGATTATGCAGAAAAATTTCTGGTTTTTTAAAAAATTCTAAGTTTCGATCGATCGAATGTGTTTTTCAATCAGTCAAAAATTTTATGTTTTCAAAACATGACTTTCTACTTGGCTCGATTGCTGTTCGATTGATTTTCGATCAATCGAATCTAATTTTCGATCAATCGAAAATTTTTAGATTTTTCAAGTCTAGGTTCTGCCTCTCTCGATTGATACTCGATCGATTCTCAACCAATCGAAACTGGAAAATTTTTAGTTTTTAAGTTTTTCACCAATCTTTTTCATGCATAATTTATGTTTAGGATTCACATGCATTGCATTGTTTTCTGTATCCATCTTGCATTTTTGTAGTCATATCTCTTATTGTTTTCACACATAACATGCATACACTTTGCTAAATTGGGTACTCAACTTGATCTAAAAATTGATTGATTAATTTTTGAGTCCTTTGTACATTTTAGTATATGCTATTTTTCTTAATGTGTGAAATGCTGAAAATTGAAAATATTTTATTGAGATATGATGGATAAAAATGTGCAAATATTTTCTCTTAAACACATTGCATGCATATTTATGGGTCACATAGTGTCATGTTTGCATTTATCGAAGGAGAGAATATTTTTTTAAGTGTATCCTCAACTTATGTTTCTTCTAGTTTTTCCCCACCTCCTAGATTTTCCCAAAACTGTTTTTCCCAAAACATGTTTTGTTTTTCCTATTTTTATAGGGGGAGAATAGTCTTTTTAAACTTTTGTTGTTCTTAGAGGGAGTTGTTGCTCTTCATAGGGTGAGTTGTCTCTTTTCTCTATAGCATTGGATTCATTTGTTTCCTTGATTCTCTATTTTCTCTTGACTTTTGTTGCGTATATTTTCTGTTTACTCTTTGTTTGAGTTGTCTTTGTCAATACGTGACAAAAGGGGGGAGAAATAGATGAAATGTGGGAATCATGTTTGTTTTGTTTAGGGGGAGATGAAATTGTTTTTGAAAGGGAGAGAATATGAAAAGTTTTTGATGTATCTAACTTAGGGGGAGAGTTAGTTTACTTCTTTTTTTTTTTTTTATATTGTGCTTCATTTTGTTTATATGTCTTTCTTTCCACACATATGTTGATGTGTTCTTTTGAGTGTTTCAGGAAAGACAGGTACATTCTGATCAAGACCTTCTACCTTTTCTTGCAACTTCTAGGTTAGAAGTCCTAGATTAGAATTTTTGTTGTATTTGGACATTTTTATTGTATTGGGTTGTTCTTGTATTTGAGCATTTTCATATTGTATGTAAGTTTTGCCTCGAATTGCCAAAGGGGAAGATTGTTACGTTGTAAAAGTTTAGAACAATTGGCAAACCGTGAACACAAACTTGTCTAGATATAGATCCTAGAGTCTATAGGTATTATTAGACAATGCTAAAGGTGATTCAAGTTAAGGTTCAAGAACATACAAACTGTAGAAAGAAGAATTCAGAATCTGCCTGGTTCGACCGATCAGGAGACAGGCTCAATCAATCGAGAGTCGTATTTGCAGAATTTTAATTAAGCCCAAATAGCAGTTCAAGCCCAAAAATGATTAGGGTTTCAAATCTACTTCTTCTAGTATATAAAAGAAACCTTAAGCACGTTTTTATAAGGCTTTTTAGAGAAAGAAGAGTGTGCCTCTTTTGTATCTAGTGTTTTGTACCCAAAAAGCTCTCTTATGTCTTCTATCGGTGTTATTCCTTGAAGAAACTCAAGATCTGGTGTTGTAGAAGTTGTTGCCTTCTCTAGTCATCAAAGGTGTTGATGATTTAAACCTTCAAGGGTAGTCTTGGAGTCATAAACAGGAGAGTTTGTGTTGATAACCTTTAAGTGGAGTCTCAAAGTCACATGTGTGGGTGCTTGTGTTGCAAAGGCCTAATAGAAAAAGAGTCCGTGGATTCAGAGCTTGCACGTGGTCGTGTCAGTAAGTTCTACATGTGGTAGCAATAGGATGCTAGTGGTCTAATTCTTATTGTAAAATTCGATTCTCTATAGTGAATTTGCTTTTTACCTTGACGATAACTAGGTTAAATCCTCCCCAGGTTTTTTACCGGTTTTGTTTCCCTGGGAGATCATATCATTGTGCTCTTTATATTTTCGCTGCTTTACATGTATGATTTATGTTTGTTTAATCTAAATCTGAATAATAAACCTAAGTGTTCACTTGGTTTATTAATTAGGTTAAACAATCTAGTTTATAGGGATCTAAAAACCTAACAATTACCCCTAAATCACATTCCCCCATGACCTCACCAAAAACTTTAAGAACACTGCTGTAACCTAAAAGACTTACAAATCATTTAATTCAGAATCTATCAGAATGAGACAGCTAAAGAAGGACGCAATCAAATACAAATAGAAACAGCATTCTATGAACAAGCCCCAAATAAGATCTCTCATAATAAAAACATTCTGCTGGGTCTGAATATTGTTAAGCTATTAAAATATATTATGCACAACATTGAGCATAGTTTTCATATGGTTTTGATAGAAAGAACTAAACAAATATATATCTATAGACTCGAACCAAAGCTACCTCAAACCTGTACCTCATAACAGCCACACGCCCACACACAATGACACAAACACAAACATTTAGACCTGTACCTCATAAAAATAGAAAACATTCTATTATGTTCGTGATGAAATCTATGTTGAGAAAGACGCTTAAATGGAATCAATGATTCAATAGTATATAAATTTGTTTCTAATAAAGACAAAAGAAAACATTAAAATTGGTACCTTATTTCCAACTTTGCTAGAGAGAAAAAAGAGGTAGAGAGCTAGGTTAGGTAGAATAAAATAAACTAATGATATTTTTGTTTAAATATTAGGGTTTTAGGGTATGAAAAAATTACAATTTAACCCTTACTAATGTGGGGCGGGGCGGGGTGGGTCTAAAAAGTGTAAACCCATCCCCGCCCTACCCTGCAGTGCGGGTCTAAAATCTCGCCCCATCCCCGCTCCACCACCTTTACGAGACAGGGAAAACTCGCACAGGGTGAAGTGGGGAGAGGCGGGTCAAGCGAGGTAGGGAAAAATTTCCAGTGAGACTTTCACGTCTCTTTTCTTTTGAAATGAAATAATCACAATTATTTAGACAGATATATAAAAATTATAATCCTTTTGCTAATCAAACTCGACTCAAACTTTGAAACTTCCTATAAATAGATGAGCATGCTTGTAATGAAATTTCATATGCCTATCTATATCACTTAAATCAATTTCAAAGCAATTGAAATTTCAAACATTGTTAAGACTCATCAACAATCTAGAATAACTTTTATTTCTTTGCTGGCCTTATGTATCTTTTATTCAATCAATGTTCTAACAGTTGAGGCAAAAACTTACTCTCATAAATGGGATGTAAAGTACTATGCCTATAAGTCTTCAAATTGCTATAAGAAGCTAGCTATCATTGTAAGAACCCCAGAAAAAGCGTTAGTCACATCTACACTATATTTCAAAAGACTAGTCACAATTAAGGCTTCTTGTAGCTATTAATAAAGCTCAATTCAACATAATATATGCCTAATGTGGGACTCATCACACACCCGCACACAACACACAATCAATTAAATTGGGGGATCACAATCTCACTTTGTAGGGTAGTGTCTCTAAGCCCATACGGGGTTACTAGGCCGACTCTGATATCATAAATATTGTCACACCTTAAACCCAACTAAGAGGGTTAAACACGCAACAATAGCCGCACACTTACAAGTGTTAGTTTTTAGACCCCTAAAAACATAGTGTTTAACCTAATTTTATTGCCAAGTTGATAATTGAGTCAATTATGCAGATCTAGGTTAATTATTCATCATACATATCATGCAGGGGAAAAGTAATAAGATAAAGATATGATGACAGGAAAACCCATGAAATAAACCAGTTTCAAGGTAAAAACCATAGCGGACTGCTAATGCCTTGCAGCGGTCGACCACCCATCGCGACAACGCTCACACATTTGCTTGAGCTCGAGTGCTGTGAAAAACGATAAACCTCTGGTGTGTGACTAGATTGAGTTTATTTTAACCTATATTTACCAAAGGTAAGTGAAGTCGTCACCAGTCATTGGGTTTTTTCTAAAGTGTGATTGGTCACTTGACTATATTTGATTTTATTACCAATCCTAGGCTAATAAAAATGTCGTTTTTCCTAATCTAATACAAATAGGTAAAAAAATCTTAATTCTTGAGTTCAGAAGTTTGGTTACGTGTGGGGAAGGTGTTAGGCACCCCACAATGCATGTTCGAAGATAGTCCTTTGTTTTGATAAAATCTTAATTTTCAGACATTGGCAGTTGAAAACAAGCTATTGGCATTAGCTTTCAGGGCTTGCTTTGAGGTTTGATTTTGGAAGGGGTGTGGTCTCTATCAATGCTTTGCTAGCACATTTAGAATTGTTGCCAAATTTCCACAATAAAATTCTGGCAGCATCTCACCTTATTTTCATGGCCGAAATCCGGCAGCATTTTGCCTCAGGTGCGTCATAGTACACAAAACACTATCTTCGCCAAGTTTTTGCGGTGAGAATACAGTAACAAAGGTGCCCCATTTTCATGGTAAATTTTGGCAGAGTTTCACGTTTGGTGCGCTATGGTGCAACGGCAGGGTTTCATGCCTATGTATACGACATGCGTCAGTATGTTCATGCTAAGGCGAGTTGAAGCTCACCAAAGCATTAAACATGTTGATGCGTGTTGCATACATGGGGAAACCAATGTCACTAGCTGACATGGATCGAGACAAACACACCATAATGATCATGCACACAATGTAGCATGCATATGCACCTACAGCAGTCGCCTTGAGTGCATACCTATACTCCGAGGTCAAGAGCACCTATGATAATGAGAGGGTTGCTCTCCTAACCATGTGAGTCCATCATACAAAGTGCATGGCCATCTTTAAGCAAGCAAGTATATATATACATATACATATCATGCACAATGCAAGCACACAGAGTAGGAAAGTAAACCAGATATCGCCAATATTCCAGGGATATGGCCCAGCAAGGTACAAGAAAAGTAAATCAGTCATTGCCAACCTAAGGAATGTGGCCCAAGCAAGGTATAGGAAAGATAAACATGCATTGCCTACATCCAAAGGGTATGGCCCAACAAGTTACAGGAAATCTAAATCAGACATTCTCATACCCTAAGAATGCGGCCCAAAGAAGGTACAAGGAAAGAAAACTCTAATCTAGATACAAGGTTCTAAGGAAAAGGATAAGAGAGGGGAAGAGATAACCACACAGGCCTCCTATCTACTGAACATTGCCCATTTTGGGCTTGCGTCTTCTTGCTTGCATTTTGCCCTTTTTAGCTTGCATTTGGAAATTACGCCCTCGTTCCAAGCTTGTACATGCAGCAACAAAGAAAACACAAAACCAGCAGATAAGCAAAAAGAGATAGTGACAAAACAAAGGAAGCACACAAAGTGGCAAATAAGGAAAGAAAGCACATAAAGCAGCAAACAAGCATGTTATCAAACAAACAAGCAAGAAAGGGTGTCTTAGAAGGACAAATGTAAGTATGGATTTAGTGTTCGTAGTTCCATTGTATTGGAATACTGACAACACACATGTCCTTCAAGCAAAGTTCCTAAAAAGGACTCGGGATCTAATGTGCAAAGATGGGTGCAAACCCGCACGAGATTTTAGGAAGGAACTAAGGTTGATGACACAAAGAAGCATACAAAGACACATGCATGAACACATAAACAAGGATGCATGACATAGGACAACCACAATTTATCACTGATGAAATTAAACAATGGCAAACAAAAGAATAAACCCTAGGAATCAGCATCTAAAGGTTTCTTGGAGTTAGCACCAAGCAAAACTAGAGTTGACTCCAGTGTAAAAGATACACACGTTTATTATAATTTTCAAAACTATCTCACAATAATAATAAATAAAAAAAGTTCTTAAATAGCAAACAACAAGTTAAAAAAAAAAGAAAAAAAAAAGAAAAAAAACTTATTATTAAATGCTCAGGCTTGCTTAATCTTCAAGTCCAATTACTAACAGGCTCCATCCATAAGGCCACAGGTTAGGCTGTCTTCTTTTTGCTCTTCCTCCATACATGCGTATAATTGGAGGCTTGTACCTCGTGTTCGCACCAACTCCCCCCAGGTGAGAAGAACTTGACCCTGTCGAGTGAAAATCTAAAAAGCTCTAATAGTACTCAAGCAAGTCAGGATTGAGTTGATGTAGCTCATATTTAGTAATCCATGTGCAATTGGAATCTGGTCACCCTCGCCATTGAACTAGGAAATGGTGAACTCCTCCATCCCTGGTAGAAACAATCACTTCATTTAAATTAGCATCAATAGATTCTTTATGTGCATAAGGCAAATTTAAGGGTAAAGGGATAGGGATAGGGGCATTAATAGGATCAAGCAAAAGCTCATCAAAAGGGGCATCAGGAATAACTGTGGGACCTTTATAAGCAACTAGATTCTCTATATTAAAGGAGGAGCTAATACCATAATCATGGGGAAGATCAATGACATATGCATTTGGGCCAATCCGTTTCAATACCTTGAATGGTCCAGCACTACGAGTCTGATTTTTCTTAACTGTCCCAGAGAGAAACCGTTCAAGTCAAATCCGAATCATGACATAATCTCCTACCTGAAACTTTGTATGACGTCGACAAGTTTTAGCATGAATTTTATATTGAGAATTACTTACCTAAATTTCAAAAAGGATTCGTAATTTGCATGATTACATCATTTTTGACATTTTATAGGAAGGCTGACACGCGCAAGAGAACATTAATTAGTGATTAATAGAAAGATTTATATATATATATATATATAAAATAGGAAAATTGATTAATACGTGTTGTGTGTAACATATACCTTTATAAATTTGTAAGGAAACTTTGTGAGCTAATAATTATGTCAATCTAGCGCATTTTATAGAAAATAATTCGAATGACATAAATACTTTCCATTCTAAGTGAAAGTATAATGGATTTGACTTCACAAATAATGAATAACTCTAGTAATAATACTTTCCATAAAAGTGAAAATCAAACTCATGTTATAATGAAAAACCAAATATTTAGCAACTATATGAGCCCAAATATGATAACCCATTATCTCTCAAAATAAATAAACCAAATATCTATATATATTATTTCCATGTTTGGTGACCGTGAGGACTCTATATATATAATAATCTTCACGTTCTTATTAGGTAAAGTGATCAGCCACACAAGTTTATTGGCTTTCATCTTCCCAATATTGTTGCTCTGCTCTAATGGCCCAGGGAAGAATTAGTTTGATTTTTGCCACAGTTCTATTATTGGGTTTGTTCTTTCACTGTGAGAACGTTTGGGCAAAAACCTATTTCGTTGGATATGATCCAACTGGTTGGACCTTCAACATGGAAGATTGGCCCACTGGACAAAACTTCAAACCTAATGACACACTCGGTAAGTATGAACCATCATTTTCTTTTTTGCTTTTTTTCTTTTTTTTTTTATTAAAGGAAAATTAGTTGGTACATAGTTGTATTAATAATCATATTTTAGATTAGATAATAAAAATTATGTCCTACACATTGTCGTTGAACTAAATAACTTAGTGTAATCCTTACTTATATTGTATTTGCTTTCACTATGTGGCTCACAAATTATTAGTCAATAGTCTCAATACTGATTATTGTTGACACTATTATGAAAGTTTTAACAAATTTAAAATATTATTTCAATTAAAATTTTTCTATTCATTTTTAACTTATTATGACATCCCAATCTAGTAACATATAAGATTAGATTAGTCCTATAATTTTTGTTCAAGTTGATTTTGTCTCTAAGTGCCCGTTTGTTTGCACTTTCAAATGACAAAAGGCACTTTTTACTTCAAAGTTCAAAATGCTAGGTGTTTGGTAGGTATTAAAAAGCTGCTTTAGCAAGAAAGTTGCTTTTTCAAAAAGTACAAGACCCCCAAAAAGCCAAAAGACTTTCGGCCAGCTTTTGCAAAGAAACCACTTCAACTTTTAGGAATTGTTGGTTCAATTACCAAATTGCCCACTTGTTTTATTAAAACCCAACTTTACCCTTTGAAACACCTTCAGACCATCATGCCAGAACAGATAACACCATATTCAATGAGACAAAAACATTATTAAAATAGTGATATTGATATTATTAAAAATAGATAACATTATTAAAGTAAGATAGATAACATACTTGGTTCAAAAAATTTAGAATAACAAATAATTGATGCTAAAAAAACTAATATTATTAAAATAATACCAATAATAGTAATAGTAATAACAAATAATTATGACAATAATATATTTATTATTATTATTAAGTAGCTTTTTTTTTTTTTTTTTTGAGTAAGTATTATGAAGTAGTTGATTTAAAAATGAAATAACATCCCTTTATATATAACATTGTTCTTTTTGGTAATTTATCACTCAAACCACCACTTTTATAAGTGCTAGTAAAATACTCAGATTTTTCAAAAAAACACTTTTTAACAACTTTCACCAAATACTTAGATTTTCAAAAAGTTCAGTTTCATACTGCACTTTTTGAAAGGCTCGGAATTTTGTTCTTGTTTCTATGCTAAAGTGTTTTCGTACAAACGAGGAGAGCACAATGTAACCGTTGTAGACAACAAGGTTACGTACATGCAAAGCACCAGAAAATGCTTACGTATTCGATTACATAATCCTTAACAAGGGAGAGAAAACTATGTCATTTGCAATTTTACTGGACATTGCGAGGCCAAAAATGAAGATGGCTATTAATGTCTTGTAATCTGAGGAAAAAAAAGAGATCTTTGAATTGCCTTTTTGTTTTTGGTTGTCAACAAGATAATCCAATGGAGTGATCAGTAAAAGTAATTAATGCTATGGTTTGAATATGTGAATTTGTGTGTTTTTTTTTTATTTTTCATTAAGTGGTAGTTTATACGATCCACAAATCATTATTTGATTTTTTGGGTTTAATGGTGTAGTGTTTAGGTGAAGAAGGCCTTCACTGTTGAATTTATTGGGAGTTTTTATGTAGAGTGGACTGGGCTTTAAGGATCTGAAGGGTTTGAGTCTCAATTGAAGTTAAATCTTAGTTGGGCTTTTGTGGTGTATTGGGTGAGTTGAATTGGGCTCGTATTTTAACCAAAAAAATTTCTTGACCGGGTTAATTTTAGTTGGATTTGAGAGGGGACTTTTGATTTTAAGGCTGGGCTTAATAAGAAAAGTGTTATTGGGGTAATTTTCAAAGTTGGGTTGAGGGTGTTGACTATTTCAGATTGGGCCCTAATACTGAAAAAAAAGGAAATTAAATACAATATTGTTGGGGAAAAAGTTCTCTCAATGTATCATGATTCATTTGTATAGTAGAGGCACAAAAGAAGAAATAATAAAAAGTTCTTCGCTTGTGGCCACATTGAATGTAGCAAACATTGAAAATCAAAAGAAAGATACACAAAATGTGGAAGAAAAAGTAGAGGATCCTAAGGTGGGGATATCAAGTCAGCAATTCATTGAGAGTATCTAATAATTTTTCATTCTAATGACCGATCTATGGTGATCACAGTCAACAAGGACCCAAAATTCAAAACTTTATGAGATACACACAACTTCCCTACCTGTGAGTGTTCTACATGTTGATTGTCATGTCATAACCAATCTTTAAAATTATGATGTTTTTAGTTTTGCTACTTTATGGAGAACTGTACAACATAAAATCTGCAAAACATTTGTGAGGATTTGTAACCAACACAATTCTTCTATCATGCAAATCTATAAACAAATCTATAAACATTTGTAACCAAAACACCTCTTCTATCTTGCATCTAAAATAGTGACAGTAACCTCATTAGCAGTATAAGGATTTTTTCCACTAGATGATGATGTATCAATTCCCATAGAAGAAGCTTCAGTGACAAAACCAGGTTCCTTGGGTTGGGGCACCATTGCATTCTCAGTTGACAACATCAATAACACAGAAGACATAGTTGGTCTGTCTTCCACGCGTTGTTGTACGCACAAAAGACCCACTTGGATACATCTTATCACTTCATTCTCAGAATATGATTCATCAATAAGTGCATCAATGAGTTCCAATGGCTTCCCTTCATTCCATAACTTCCATGCCTGAAACAATTTCAATCATGTTTAGAAATTTGTCAGAATTGAAGATTGAAGTTCACATCATTAAAATTCAATCTTAATTAGTTCTTATCCTTACATGTCCTAGCAGGTTGAGATCATGGTCGGGGTGATAAAATCCCCAGTTTTTCTTTCCGCTTATTATCTCCAATAATAACACACCAAAGCTGAAGACATCTGATTTCACTGAAAAGTTACCGCTCATTGCATATTCTGGAGACATATAGCCACTGCATGCCAAAACAAGAATTTCAGCATTTGTAAACAGGGAAATGCATTTTCAAAACATTCTTAGAAAACTCACTATGTTCCCATTACTCTCTTGGTCGTTTGTTCTGTCTGTTCTGCTCCAAAAATTCTTGCTATGCCAAAGTCTGAGATTTTGGGGTTCATCTCATTGTCTAGTAAGATGTTGCTTGCTTTAAGATCCCTATGGATGATTCTTAACCTAGAGTCTTGATGAAGATATAGAAGTCCTCGTGCTATTCCCATAACGATGTCAAAGCGCATCTTCCAAGTCAACTTCTTTCTAGTCTCATCTAGAAAATCATATAATCAACAATGCTAATTCTCTTTTTCTCTATCAAAATATGATCTTTATCTTTTAGCACTATGCAAATGAAGCAAGCACACAATTAAGAATGATGAAACAAATCAAGTGTTAATCAAGCGTTAAAGGCTCAAACCAAAGAGAAAGTTGTCCAAGCTTTTGTTTGGAAGATACTCATAGATTAGCATTCTTTCTTCTCTTTGAATGCAGCATCCCAAGAGCTTAACAAGATTACGGTGTTGAAGTTTTGCAATCACTATAACTTCATTCTTAAACTCATTGATGCCTTGTCCAGAATTCTGAGAAAGCCTCTTCACTGCAATTTCTTGTCCAGTTGGCAATACACCCTATGAGAATGGCATAAAATTAGTAATCCTATCATATACAGGGAAACATATAGCCTTATGTTCCCCAATTTGATATTTTGTGCTTAAGGTGTCTTCTCTCATGGCAAATTACCTTGTAGACAGGACCAAAGCCACCCTGTCCAATCTTATTTTTAAAGGAGAACTTGTCGGTAGCAGCAGAAACAGTCTCCAGATCAAAAAGAGGTAGCTCAAGGTCTTCCTCCTGAGTTTCTTCTGTGGAATCTCTATAGAAACTGTTTATGCTTTCTGCTGTAACATACAAATTGAACAGCAAAATAAAAGGATAAATTGATTGTACTTATTTTGGCAAACACAAGCACTGCCACTATAAATACCATGGCAGTATTTGGAAAGAATTTGTAAATGAATTTATATACTGCAACTCAATCAATCAAAATTGATAAATACATAAGTAAACTTAAAAATATATGTCAATTCAATTATTCATACAGCTCCCTAGAATTTCAGTAAATTGTTCTAGCCACGAGATTTACAGCAGCAGACAGCAATTTTTACAACTAGTTTTCCACAAAACAAGCATCAGTGGAGCAAGCAAGCATAGTCCTTTAAATAAAATGTTTTGCATTCCCTTCAGTAGAGAGCAGTGAAACATCAAATATAAAGTTATATACAGGGGAAGCAGACAATGACAAATCAGGTTATTAAGAAGAAATTATTAAGCTAAGCTCCAAATTGGGGCAAGACACAAGCCAAAACAGGCACTTATCACTTTACACATACTGGTATTTTTCAAGCCTTGTCCCACTAATTTGAAAAAGAACAACCATGTTTAGTAGTTTAACAGTTAAGGAAACCTAATTATGAACACAGAGCAGTCAATAACTCCACCTTATTGAAAAATATCCATTCTTTTAGATATTATTCCCCTTAGAAAAATCATTCTATAGTCAAAGTGACATACTGCAATTTTGTTACACCCAAATGAAATTATGAAAGCTACTGAAATTTTTATTATTAATGAGATGGCATATCCCACTTAGATGCCCCTCTGTCAACCAAAGATTCCTATTATGCTAATGTAAACTGTAAGGGGTTAAGATAGGGGCAAAATTAAGCAAATAAGAGCTTCAATCAATATATTAACATCTTAAAGATTGATTAAGGTCCAAAAGATTTGAGCTATTTCATCAAACAATTTTATAAGAATAACAATACTAAGGCACTTTATGAGCTGTTTTACCTCTTCTCCATCTCCTTGCCCTTCTCATTCGACAAGTGTACCAGCCAATGATGCCAACTAGAAGCATCGCAGTAACTGAACATATGATGCTAGTGACAATCACCTTCACTTGTCTATCCCTCTTAGCATCTGCAATTGCCTCTGGACACCAAAGAAGTTGACAGAGTGAATCATTTTTTCTAAAAATGATAACCCCATTGTGAGTAGCATAGAAGTTGCTTTAAGTTTTAATCCACTTGGGTCACCAGTGCTCAAAAGCTAACATAGCAGACTAGAAAATTCAGGCAAATTAAATATTAAGGAGCCACAGATTACAAGGTCTGGCTATGCCAGCAAAGGTCCCTCATCCATTTAGTCCAAGGGGCTTATGGTTCCCTATGCCACTATTTAGTTTACTTCATGAAAACGAAAAAGCTGCTTTACAATGAACTTTCAGATGTCAAATTACAGCAAGATAACTAAACTTGTGCAACAAGCTAGCTAAATTTACATATCTTCTGTAGAATAAATTTCTACTAGCCATGAGGTCCATGTTCTGCCATAAAAATTATGATTATTATGTTATCCTAAAACCTGCACTCTGGAGGCTGAGCTGTGTGTGTGTGTGTATTTGAATTATTCAACTAGCAGAAGCTATCGCAATAAGTCATTAATGAACATTACTTACCGAGTTCCTCTTTCGCCATTCTTATATAGAGATCATCCCCACCTCCTGAAAAATCTCTCATATCAAGCAAATCGTCAAACCACAACACACAGTCTCCTCCATTTCCATGGATATCTATCATAGTAAAAGCCATACATGAACAATTCCCCAAACACACAGACTTACATTCCTCAAGGCTCAAATTCCTACTTGCCGCCAAATGCGAATTATCAGGCAACTTCATTCCTCCATACTTGACAAAGCCATCTCCATTCCCACAGTCCAATTCCCACTTCCTCACACACCCACCTGACCAATCAACCCGTGCCCAATCCTCAGGTGACTTAGGCCTAAAACCGTTCAAACACTCACATTTTGGACCATCATAGCAATTGCCATAAGGCCCACAAACCATATAGCTATCACAACTGTCCCTCTGAAGTGTAACCATTATAGCCCACTCATTGCTATTCTTACTCCATTGTAGGTACTGAATCAAACCATCTTGGGTCACCACAAACCTCGACAACAATGATTGGTCTACAATTTTGAATGCATAATAAACCTCCTCAATGCTTGAATTGAACATAGGAATGAACACAGGATTGGACCTCAGTGCAGCACTGCCACTGAACCTGACTCCATCCCATGGACCCCACCTATTCCTCTTCTGTGTCCCTTTCCTCAACACCAACTGAGGTGTCTCAGGTGGGTCCAAACTAAAACTGAACTCCCCAACAGAGGGATCATTAGCAGATGACCATGATCTCATGTACATGTGAAGACCATTTTTAAGGTTCCAACCGAGCTTCATGTCTGGCAACAAAGTGTCAGTTATGTAATCAAAACTTTGCCAAATATACCCTTCCGAATCACCACTATTTTCCTCTCTAAAAACTAGATTGCCATTATCCAATAGCTGCAAAATGGGACTTTTTAGTGCCACGGTGGCATTGACAGACCAAATAGCAACTGAATTATTAGCCAAAAGTGAGAACCCATTTGAGCCCATTGACAGTGACCCTGAACGCCCAGGGATTGAGCTGTTTCTATTGGCGATCCAGACCACAGTAAGAGGGATATTCTTGTATAAAATGCCCAAATACCTGTTGCTTGAACTTGAACTGACTGGGCTAAAGAACCCAAGCTCAAATCGTTGCCCAGATGACACCAAAGTTTGGCCATCTTTAAGCACCTGGTTTGGTCTCAAGTTGTCTGAAACTACTGTTGCTGCAGTGGAAGTTTGTGATGCTGAAGATAACCAGATGTAACAAAATGAGAGAAACAAAGAAAACCCCATTTTTGTTCAAGTTAAAATGGAGGAGTTCTTGTTAACAATAATATTAAAATCATAGAGTGTATCATTTGGCTTCTGGGTTCAGCCTTTTAAGCTGGAAAAGTCAAAATAGACGGAAACCTGATGCAAAATTAGGCTTAATAACTTCTCTGAAAGTCAAACACGATCTTTAAGGTACTTGTCACTTGTCAGTAGTGAAAAACGCCGTGAAACCTGTTATTATACGGGGTGAGTTGGATTTTTTTTCAAAATAACATTCATTTTCAAATAATTTTGTTAATTAGCATCATTTTCAAACTATTTAAATAATTAATATTTCAAGTCTTTTAAACTTGAGTTTACTGTAACAAATCGAGACTATAGGTGTCGATTTCCAGTGGAACTCGACTACTCGAGTTCTTGGTCTACGCAAATAAAAAAGAGCAAAACAGAGGAAAACGACCTTTGCTTGAGGAATCACACAACATTTGGGTTCGTGGGTTCGCCACTTGAGTTCGTGGGTTTTGGGTTTTGTTGCTTGGATTCGCCGCTTGAGTTTGCTAGTTCGTGGGTTCGTCACCTGGGTTTGCTAGTTCGTGGGTTCATCGCCTAGATTCATGGGTTCGCTACTGGGTTCATTAGTTCGCCGTTGGGTTCACTGACTAGGTTCATGGTTTTCATTTTCAGTATTTTGATCTCTTGTTTCCTGTGTTTTGTTTAGCCTACTGGGTTTGTTGTTTCTTTGGTTGTCATGGATTTTTTTCAGAGGGAGAAGGGTTGTCGTGGATTTTTTTTTTCAGAGGGAGAAGAAGAGACTGAGGTTTGTTGGGTTTCTTTTGTGGAAATTGAGTGTTTAATACTCGAGTTCCATAGTGAATCTATATATATCTAAAATCTAAAGCGTAATATTTATTGTTGCTACGCTCCAGTTGAGCCACATCAACATACACGTCATTATCTTTTTTCATTTCAATTTTCCTATAATTGTTTTTATCATTTATTTTTTTAATATTTACACTTCTCCAACCTTTCTCTCTCCCTTACCTTTTCATCTTCCCACTATTTCTCCAGCCTTTCTCCCTCTCTTACCTTTTTATCTCCCTACTACCCTCTAAATTAGTATAATTTTTCCTCTTTCCTTTCATCTTCCTTTATTTTTATCTCTTCTTATTCACACCCTCTTACTATAAATTTGTCACCATCTCTACCATTCTATATATAGTTTTCCCTCACAAAAAAAAAAGGGTTGTTCTCTCCCTCCCTCTCTCTCTCTCTCTCTATTTTTTGGTGGATTTTTTTTCCTTGCATCTCTTGCTTTAGGTTGATAATTTTTTATATTATTCAAAACTCTACTTTGGGTTAATGTGATTTAATTTAGTTTTTAAAAATTTTTTTTGTTCTCTTTGATTGTTAAATGTTATCATATTGCATTATAAAGAATTAAATATAGCACATAAAAATATAATGTTATTCTATTATATAGCATGATTTGCATAATTTGGTATTTATTGTAATTTGGTATTTATTCTATTTTATAGCATGATTTTTTGTAGTGCTCGATTTATATGTTAAACAATGAGACTTTTTTTTTTTTTTTAATCCTTTGTGGTGGACAAAGTACTCTTAATAGTTGTATTAGAAGTACTCTATAATGTCATTTATTTAGATAAAAGCAAAAGTTAGCCAAACAAAAATAATCAAATGGGTGACAAATTTTAGCTTTTGCAATTTTATTATTATTATTATTATTATTATTATTATTATTATTATTATTATTTTATAACAATACATATATAGAAATTTAATTCTTAGATTTTGCTAATAATTTTTTATTTGATAATATGTTTTGGGTGGACGAAATTACAATTTCTGCAAAGAAAATAACCTTAATAGATTATCAACAACAATTTGTTTTCCAAATTGGTCCAATTAATCATTGTTAAGTTTTATTAATTTTTTTAATTACGTTTTACGGTTTTTGGATTGTAGGCAAAAAAAATAAAGTTTGAGAAAATTTGTTTAAAACTAAAAAAATAATATCCAAATTTTATATTCTTTTTAATGATTCACAAAATGTTATAAATAACTTTTATTAAAAAATGAATATTTTTGTTAATTTGCCTTTTGAATTTCAGAGAAAAATTGTATTGTTTTCATTTTGGTACTACAAAATTTATATTTATGGTTTAGATTGTTCCTATATTACATTTACAATTATTCCTATAATAAACAAAAATATGATTACGAAATACATTACTCCTTATTAAATTAGTTTAAATTGTAAAAAAATAATAAAACTACCATAAAAATAATTATCATGCACAACGCGCGGATTCGCGGTTAGTTTTAATAAAAATCGAGTCTGTGATACTCGATTTGTTACCGTGAACTCAAGTCCTTTAGCTTCGAAATGTTAGTTTGTTAAATAGTTTAAAAACGATGCTAACTAACAAAATTGTTTGCAAATGGATGTTATTTTGGAAAAAAAAAAAACGGGTGAGTTTCGCACACTTTCTAAAAAAAAGACTGTTTTATACTATTTTAGCATACTTCTAGAAAAAAAAAATAATTAAAAAAATTAAAAAAATTAAAAAAAATTAAAAAAAATTAAAAAACTAAATAAACTCTCTGTTAGGGTCTTTTCATGGGTTAATATAAGACCATTGGTCTGTGGACTCTCTTAAATATTCAATTAACGACCTTTGACAAATGTCCACATTCAATCAACCACTTTTGACCAATGTCCACCACAGAATGTTCATCTTCCTTCTTCCACCTCCTTTTTTTTCTTTCTTTCTTGGGTTTGATATTTGAATAAGCATAAGTGGTATAGACACTCAATCAATTTTATAACATTTGTCCAAATTTTTTTAATGCAAGATTAAGGGTTTGTTTGTTATCCGCTTATTTTGCTGAAAGTATTGTAGATAAAGATAAAAGTTAGTTGAAATAGTATAGTGAGACCTATGAATAAAACCCAAAAAGTGCAATAAGGCCCATAAATAGTAACAAAAATAAGCTGAATAGTAAAATTAGCTAGTAAATTTCATCCATGCCAAACACACACAGTGTGCGTTGGCATGGCTTAATTTTGCCAGCTTGTTTTACTATTCAACTTATTTTTGATACTATTCATGAATCTCACTGCACGTTTTGGTACTATTTCAACTAACTTTTACCTTTATTTACAGTATTTTCAGCAAAAAGTTTTCAATTTTCAGTTTCAGCAAAATAAACGGATCTCAAACAAACCTTAAAAAAGGAAAAGAAAAATGATAATTTATGTGATTTAACGGTGTGATTACGTTCATGAGCATAAGCAGCCAATAATTCACTATCTAAGAAAATATAGAGTTATAACAATGTTTATATAGTAATCCCTCTATTATGTTCAGCTTGCTGTGCTCTACTTTCCTCGATTTATCAATTTCACTAAACTTTATAAGTTTCCTAACTCATTGTGTGTTTGGCATTGGCTTAAAAAGTTAGTTTTTTTTTTTTTTTTTTTTAATATTTAGCTTATTTTTGCTACTATTCATAGACCTATTGCACTTTTTAGTATTATTTATAAGTCCTACTATACTATTTTAGCTACCTTTTAGCTTTATTTACAGTTTTTAGCAAAAAAATTTCAATTTCATCTAAATAAACTTTTCTCAAACAGGCCCTCAAGTCACTAATAACAAATATGAGCCGTCTCCAACCATCCACAACTTATTGAGTAATGTATTGATATTTGTGTAACATCAATTTCTTTAAGATTATTTATAATATTACTTTGTATGCTAGTCAAAATATGTCATTTCAGGCGGTTATAAAATTTATGATATCTTTATATTTTTCTATGCACATAGTTTAATGTTTATAGAATTTTTGGCTACCTACCTATGTAACTTCTAGAACACATAATTTTCTTTCCCATTATGTCAGATAATAGTCAGAATTAATCACGTGAGAATAATCACCAAACAAATGCTTCATGATGCACTTAAACGGGACTGACTCAAAGACCTGATTGAGTAAATCCTTGGGATCTTAAATTCAACTTATAAATTTTGCTATGTGATCCACCAAATAACGTCAAACCCTCGTGTTTTAGACTTTTAGATAGCACTTTATACAATTAGTGCTTTATGATTAGGAATTTAACTAAATTTTTGTTTGATTTGGTGTTTGAAAACTTCAATTTAAAGAGAGAAATTAGCAATTTCAAAATGTGCTTTTTCAAAACATAAAATTCAAAAACGTAATTGAAGGTTTTTAAAGTTTTGAAAAATTATTGCTATGAAAGTCTTGTGTTGTGAAAACATGAATACTTAAGAATCAAAGTTTTTAATAAAGAGTGGTTTTTTTTTTTTTCTTTTTTTTTTTGTTGAAATAATTCTATAATCAATATAAATATATATATATTTATATTATAAGGACCAAAAAATCTGGCAGCCCAAGTTCACTTAGAACAGTGAGTTTGTACAGTTCAATTATGGCCCAAATCAATAAATTTGTAAGAGAGGGTCTTGCCCAAAGATTGAAATAAAGAAGAAAGGCTTAATAATATAGAATATGTGAGCAAATGTCTAAGTACCACCCTGCCCGAGGAGGCCAATGTTACACATAAAAATAAAATGTTCACTTTCTTCTCTCAGTGTTCTTCTTGTTATTTTTCTCTTTCTGATATTTGTGTCTGCCCCCTTGTTTTCTGAGAACCATATTTTTCTTATATACTCCCCTCACTTCATATCCTGACCCCCCATTTTTACCTAACAAATTTCTCCTAGCGACACCTATCCCTTTAAACATTTGAGGAATGTGGTAGAATGAGTTGCTTAGCTGTAAATTACACTATTCAGGTCACTTTCTCATCAATGCAGTTGATAAAGCTGTTGCCCACCATTTAATGCAGGGGTAACAGGCTACTCTAAACTGGAAACTTCCCCTACTTTCAATGATTCTCTCTCTTCAAACCATTCTTCCCACCAGGAGCGCCTTAGAGTCTTTTGTCTCATCCCCTCCTCTCCTCAGCCTTCCCTCTTCGAGCATGTGATGCCCCAATAGTAGTACTGTAATTAATCAATCCCGTCCTCGGTCCTCAGGCACCCACACACACACACATAGATATATATATATATATATATATATATATATATATATATATATAGACACCTCATGCGAGAGTGCATGAGATTCTGCTAAGTGACACATTCCTTGAAAGGAGAATTGAACTCTCACCACAATCTTCCAAATTGTCATTAAATACTCTTTTTTATGGGTGAATGCATCATCAATAATTTACTACTCTTTTTAGATGCAACATCAGGAATTTACTAATTAAACTTCAAGTAATAGATAAGATAGAGGGATGTTAATTATTAATGGCTCTTCATAACCTTTGGTCTAATTTTCTAAAAGCAAGGGTTCTTTTTTTACCTTGACAGTCAACCATTGGGCTTGAGGTTAATATTCTACGTTGAATCATTGATTGTATACATGATATAATACTGAATAGTAATAAATAGTAGAAATGGTAGATACAAAATTCTTGGTAAATTGAAAGAATTATCATAAAATTGTTAATAAGTAAGTTCCTGTATTTGAATTTATAAGAAGTAGACGAATCCATTGGAGGTGCATTGGTCCAAGAGAACTAGGCTAATAACTAATCAAGTCTCTCCCATCTTATTAACATATAAATAGAGGACCATATCAACCTTTTTATTCCATAGCAATACACACAAGTTTGTGACATCTTGACAAACAAAGCAAATTGTCAAAAAATTGTTTTTTGGTGCCTAATTTTTCATTCTGTTGAGGTTGTGGCACTTGCAGTTGCCACAATTGTACTGGTGGCAGCAACAATGGTGCCAGTTTTGGCACATGCGGTGGCACCCATAGTTGCAATATCTGCTACAGTTATTGCTGTGAGGGCAATCCAGAATATAGTTTCTTAAATTCAGCTTTTAGAAAGGAGTCTGAGTATCCATATATATACTTATGTTCGGCAGTTTACTATGTAAATTTACAAAATGTTCTATATATGATGAAGATTTGAAAGCTTTATGAGGGCATCCATATATATGTTCTAAGAATCACTTTTCAGCCATTGTGGTTTTTGGTTGATAAGTGATTGCACATTGCAAAAGGTTATTTTCATATCAGTTTGGGATACATACAAAAAATAATAGAGTATTGCTAAATTTGAATTTCGCACTAACTGTGCTCACTAGAAAATTTTCTTCATTTTAAGCTTTAACAAGATTTGATTAAACATTGACGTTTGGAGGACAATGGTAATTTTTATCTTTTATATTGATGTCTATAATTTCTTAAACATTGCAAATATATTTGTCTCATTACTCTTCTACAACTCATGATGAAACTCTACATAGACAAAGAATACCCAGTTTTGGAATAAAAAAATATGTCTAAGGACTAGGGTTTAGTTTGAATAAGTCGTCACACAACACAAGTTCACCAACATTTTAGGGCTTTCATCTTCACTATTCCTATTGTTGCTCAAAACCATAGGGAATTAATCTAGTAGCTTTCATCAGTTTTGAGGAAGATGAAAAAAAAAAAAAAGTGAAGTTTTTGAAATTATTTTTCCATTATAATAATGCATATATGAATATATTTTCAAATTGATTAGAGGTCATTGTTGTATTCAAATAAACCAAATATATATATATATATATATATAGGAACAAAAATCAAATTTTGATTAAAAATTTCATTTGGCCTTTTCTAAACAAAATTTATTTTTAATATATGTTGCGCTTTTATATATTTATATATATGAGTATCATTTATAAGAATTTTATGATGAATTTTCTTTAGGGGCGGCTTAATGCATTTGGGGGCCTAAGATGAAAATTAAAATTGAGACCTTTTATATATTTAAATATAATTTTTAGAAAAAATTAAATATTACTTAAACTCTATTATCTTATTTTAAATGCAAAATTACAACTAATTAACGTATGTAGATTTTTTTTTTTTTAGAAAGTCTATAGACAAAAAATTTGACAAAACTTTTCACACCTGTTGATATGGCAGATTAATAATGGTAAGTAAAAAAAGTGATTTTAGTAGTAGACTTAGATGAGAACTAATAAAAGTTTGTCAACTTAACTTGTGAAAATGTTGTGAATTTTTTTGTGTATTGCTCTCTCTCTCTCTCTCTCTCTCTCTCTCTTTAGAAGTGCTACATTCACAATATTTTCACAATAAATCCTAAGTGCTAAATTGTTATTGGTTCAAATTTGAACCCACTACTAAAATTAATTTTTTTTTTTTCCATCAATAATAGCTTGTAACAACTTGTCATTTAGGATTTATTATAAAAGTATTGTGAAAAATATTGTTGACATAACATTTCTCCATTTTTTTTTTTTCATATTTTTCATTTGATAAAAAATATTATTTCATTTATTGGCTAATATTTGGACTTAATTATTACTATTACAAAGAAAGAAACAACCCTATTAGTTAAAATTTGGGGTTTTTTTTTACTTGGAGCCTTAAGCAACGGCATCATCTGCTTCTATTATTGTGCCGGCACTGATTTTATTGTGCATCATACTGATTAATGACTAGTTCTCATAAGCATAAATATCTAGGATAAGTGATAAATTTAAATTTACCAAACCTTTCTTTCTTTGTATGTCCTATTTAGGAGTTAAAAATGTTAGGAATTGGTGGATGTGAGAAAAAAAAGAGTTGAAGTTTATTAAAAAAAAATAAGAAAGAAAATGTGGTAGTTTATGAACCACAAATCATTATTTGATGAGTAATGTCACGGCCACAAACTATTTTACAACTTTTTTACAAATTGTTGATGTAGGCAATTTTTCTTGATTCTGATCTAGGCCTACCACTAACATAACTTTTTAGTTTACTAATAACTACTCACCACATCAGTAGTTTATAAAAAATATTGTAAAAAAGTTTGTAGTACTAGCATTTTCCTTATTTGATTTTTTATTTAGAGTGGACTGGGCTTTAAGGATCTGAAGGGTTTGAGTCTCAAATGATTTAAGTTAAATCTTATTTGGGCTTTTATGATGTATTGGGTGAGTTGTATTGGGTTAATTTTAGTTGGATTTTAAGAGGGGACTTCTGATTTTAACGCTGGGCTTAAGTCTCCCCGCCTTGTTGGGAATCTTGGGATACTGACCTAACCCGTTTTGGATTTTTTTTTTTTTTTTTTTTTTTTTTTTTTTTTAAGCGAAAGATGAGGATTTAAAAAGGGGGGAGTTTTTATTTTTTGATAACC
>JARYZH020001161.1:0-38622 GCA_030021035.2 Notholithocarpus densiflorus | reverse complement strand
GCTAAAGAATAAGGGAGTAATAAACACACATAAGATGTATATAGTACTTTGCTAATCTCCTCGTTACATAATTTGCAAGCTTGTTGACTTACATGGTCATACTATATTATAGAAGCCTGTTTAACATATGACTCTTTCTCTAATGGATTCGTTTGTTATGTTATTCTTTATAGGTTGTGGCCTGCCAAACCTTTTCATGATTAAGCCATTTGCCACTCTCAAGAAGAATCATGTAAAAGATACTTTTCTCTACATGGAGCTTTGTCGACTGCTCAAATATAAATATGTTGAGGTCTCAATCATGCCTAGGGCCGTATATCCTTTAATTGCAAGTCTTGGAATGATTAGTGGACTTTCTCAATATTTGTTTGTTCTCAAGGTCTACGTCTTCATCTTGAAATTATTAATTATCACATAAGTTGCTGAAGTTCTGTTCCTTTTGAAGGCCTTATATGGCACCAAGGGTTGTAAATATTTTTGAGTGCAGTTGAA
Source organism: Notholithocarpus densiflorus (assembly GCA_030021035.2). NCBI lineage: Eukaryota > Viridiplantae > Streptophyta > Magnoliopsida > Fagales > Fagaceae > Notholithocarpus > Notholithocarpus densiflorus. The sequence continues at coordinate 38,130 of JARYZH020001161.1, read as the reverse complement.
GTTATTAATTAATCACCACATTAACCGTTTGAGTTCTTGTTTCCTTATGAGGCTTTACCCGAGTTCCAAGAGGCATCTATCTTGCAAGGGATTCGAACCCTCTCGTGAAATGGAGAGGATCCAAATTCGTACACATGATGCCATCACAATGGAAAATGTCTATAAATCAAGCTATTGAAATGAATTTGGCATATGGATCAAGATTAAAATTAAAGGAGTCTTATCAACTTATGGGTAAGCAAGTTGGTGGATATGATATCCTTAGTTTTACCAAGAAAGATTACAAGAATTATTTACGAAAGATACGAGTTGCTAGCTTGAAAAGATATTTTAATCATCAATTAAGGAAAATCCTTCATATTTTTATGTTGTTCAGTTGGATAGTGAGGGGTTGAATATAAGGATGATCATTGACTAGAGATTTGGTGATGTAATAGCATTTGATACAACAAATAACACAGACAGAAGGCCACTTGGTGCATTTTTGGGATTCAATCACTGTAGAGAAATTGTTATATTTGGATGAGGAGTGTTTATACAATGAAAAAAGTGATGAAATAGTGAGATATACAATGACTTTACTTCAAATTGTCCTAGTGCATTTATTCAAGTTATCAGTGTCACCCACGTGTTATGGTGAGAATAAACTTTATGGATTTCAACTTAACAATATCATATCAATTACCAAGTCTTGTAATTATAACTCGAGGTGGGATCTAATCACTCAAACACACGTGTATAAGTTAACATAAAATATTCCAAGTAACCCTAGGAATTGGCATGGAATAATAGTTTTATTATGGTTATGATACCAACTGGAACTAGAAAGACAAAGACTACAAGACAGCATATTAGCAACAAAATAAAGAAAAGACTACTAGACAGCACTTTCTACAATTTGAGGGAACTAGTCAAATTTCTATTCTTGTCACACCTTTTAACTTCAACAGATAAAACTGTCTATAATCTATAAAAAAAAATAAGCTACAAATTGCTCGGCCTTGGTGCGAGGCTTGCCGCATCATGCATGGTATAGGCCAATTTGGTACATTTTTCAAGAAAACAGGGAATTTTGACAGGAGTGAGAGAATTCATAGGGCCACGCGCTACTCATGTGCTCAAAGGGAGCCTTCCTAGGTTGGATAGAATATCTTATGGTCATGGACTCAATGGGTAAAATTTATTAAATATTATATTTTGGATTTTACTAATGTATGCCCACGTTAGTAAATTATTTTATAAAACTTTTTTATGGAAAAATGAAAACTGATTAACTTTTTTGACAGTTTTTTCAATTCCCAGTAATAATTTTCTTAAAATGAATGATTAATGTATGCCTTAGGGGACATATTAACTTGGTCCTTATTGTTAAGAGAAATGTTAACCAATGCCTTAAGGACATTAATTTAGGAGCAATTTTTAGAAAACATTTTATTAAGAGAATGATAAAATAATAATTGTTGTGGATAGCTTTTTAAATTTTCCATGAAAGTGGTATTAAAACTTTCCTATTATAGTTTATTAACAATTGCCCTAAAATTTCGTTTGTGAGTTCATAAGGGAATGAAATGGAATGTAATGTATTTAAGTAAAGGAACTAAATAGAAAAGAATGGAATGAAATAGAATTAAGTAACCTTGATTGGATGTTTTAAAATAAAGAAATAGAAATGAATGAAATGCAAGTAATTTTGTTTGGAAGTAACATAGAGGGAATGAAATGAAATCATTTTATAACAATATTACTATTAGACCCATATTTTAAAATGAATGGTTGAATATATATGGGCATTTTGGGAGTTTTAGTAAAAAAAATTTTAAATTTAATTTCATTCCCTTTCATTCCTCCTAATTTCGGGGGAATGCAAATTTGAGGTTTTAAGGAAATAGAGAGGAATGCGTGTTCCCTCTTACTCATTCCATTCCCTCCCATTTAAACTCTCAAATAAGGGAATTGACTTTTTATTCCCTCTATTAGAACTCTCAAATAAGGGAAAGGAAGAATATTATAAAATTATTCTTTTCATTCATTTCCATTCCATTCTATTTCTTCTTCCCAAACGAGGGTTAAGGACATCCGTTAACGTGACCCTATTTTTAATATTAATTAGTATAAGTGCTTGGGGGTGTGGGGGGTAAGGGCCGAGGTTCAAGTCTCCAAGAGGGAGCTTCACACACATATACACTTAGATTATGCTAGAGTAGAATTTTTATCTTGTATAATATATATATATATATATATATATATAAAATTAAGTTGACATGGTATTAATTATTTTTTAATTATGTTTTAAAAATATGATTTCAACACTTAAAATTTGTGCTTTCAAAACAAGAGTTCGACAAAAATTTTTAAATGAAATTATGTTTTGAAATCACAATTTCAACTTAAAGATCATGTTTCTAAAACAAAATTTAAAAAAAGGAAAAAAAAAATTGATTTCAAAAAATTTCAAATCAATGCCAATTTAAATAATTATTATTAAATAATATTTTTTTGTAAATTTTGCTTGGGTTCATGGGTACATCTTGCCTAGCTTAAGGTCAGGGACAAAACTAGAATTCGAACTCAGGGGCCAAAGTTTTGTGTCTAAGGATTTTTTAAAATTAGGTTAGAACTTAGAAGTAGGCATTTGTATCTTTTTTCTTTTGAAAAAATTTAAATATTGTAGTTGACTTTCCCATAATTTTCAAATTATATTTATTAAAGAGATTTATCATGGTTTTTAAAATAAAATTGGATAAAGAACCAAAAAAGAGAGTTGTTTTATGTTTTTTGGTCTGACCAAGATCTACTAATGATCGAATCAAAGACATCATAAATATTATAAGCATTTAGTTAATATTATAAATACATAAATATTTGGCTTTATTCTTTCCACATTAAAAATTTTAGATCAATTTATTTGCTCTATTCAAATTATTCTATACACTTTTTTTTTTTTTGAGAAAGAGAGAGAGTTTCAACTTATGGCGTCCGTTTCTGATGGTAGCTCTTTATCATTAGACCAAGACACCAATTAATTTTTGGTGTAGGCAAAGATTGTACCCCAAATCTCTTATACAACCATCAGAGACTTTACCAGTTGAGTTAACTGAAACCCACAATTCTATACACAATTCTTGATAATGCTATATTCTATCAATAACAATAGGTCAAAATTTAAACCCATGTCAACTACTAAGTTTAAACAACCACTAAAATAATGGCTAATTAACGATGAAGAATTAATGTTTAGCAAAAAAAGAAAAAAAGAAAAAGAAAAAAGGGTGAGACATTAACATCTATTGGTGAAATGAGTAATGCTACAGACACAAACTATTTTACAACATTTTTACAAAATGTTGATGTGACCAACTTTTTATTGGTTTTCATCTAGGCCCATCATTAATATCACTTTTTCATTTACCAATAATCACTCACCACATCAGCAATTTGTAAATTTTTTTGTAAAATAGTTTGTATCTCTAGCATTATTCTTGGTGAAATATCTAAGAGGTGAGATTCTTTTCAAATGTTGCAAGTTTGAAAAAATAAATTGGGCAAGTTGTTTGAATAAATGAATAAAAAATTTTCCATCAATTTAACAAGAGTCAGAAATAAACTTTTTTACCATCATTTTAGCAATAGGAAAAAAAATGCCACAACTTATGTTAAAAAGAAAAAACAAAAGACAACTTAATAAAACAAAATAATACATTCCACAACAATCAGAGAGAGAGAGCGAGAGAGAGAGAGACCATGCCTTAGCCGATTTCAATTTGTGTGTGAGTTTGGACAGTGGAACGAACTGACGAGTTGGAGACACCAACCTAAGCTGCTAGAACAATAAAGGGCGTGTGGAGTGTTCAATGGTAGAGGCGGTGATTGGGTGTTGGTGGAGTGAAGCCGTGGAGGAAGGGATGAGAGTTGAGTGAGATAGAGACCTTTTGACTACGAGAAAAATTGGGTAAAAATTCAATGGGGTTTTGAAATTTATTTTTTGGTGGAAAGGGGTTTTGAAATTTATTTTGCTATGGATTTGTGATTTGTAATTGTCTTGTTAGTATTTTATTTTTGTTTTTGACCGGATTTTTTATTTTTCTAGTTGGTATTTTTGCTTTGTCTAATGGTTTTTCTTGTTATCTATAATTCTAGATATATGAATTATTTTTTTGATATGTTGGTTAGTCTAAAGGTTTTTTTTTTTTAATGTTTTTGGGCACTTGGACAGAAGGGATGCCAGATAATATTTTTGGGTTTTATGGGTCACTATTATGTAAACTTTTTTAGGGGGGAGGGGCAAGAATATATATTTCAGGGGCAAATTTTAAAAATTTTGTAGTGATATATATACTATTTATAATTTTTCAAAAATCTTGGGGGAGCCCTAAGCTATGTCCGTCCCTGCTTAAGGTTGTCCCAATCTTGCATGGTCGAACCACGATACATTGTACCATATATGTTTGGATGGAGGGAGAAGATAAGGAAAAATAAGCTACAAATTGCTCTGGCTTGGTACAAGGCTCGCCGCATCATGCATGGCATAGGCCAATTTGGCACATTTTTCAAGAAAATTAGGAATTTAGTCAGGGGTGAGAGAAACTATAGGGCCATGTGCTACTCGTGTGGCCAGGAGAAGACTTTATGGGTTGGATAGAATATCTTTTTTTTTTTTTTTGGTCAGCAAGGAAATAACATTAAATTAGGAATTAATAAGTCTGTTACAACGCAAGCTAGCTTTATCATCAGCTAGAATTCTTTCCACCACAGGCGGTGGATACAAAAAGACAACAAACGAAGTTACACTACTTGCACTTAGTTTGGCCATCGCATCAGCACATTGATTGGCCTCCCTAAAGATGTGCGTTATCTGCTTGTTGGGGATCTCTCTCACCAGGTTCCTGCAATCATTTAGCAATGGTTCCATTATCAAGTTGGTAGCATTATTGTTCATGAGTGAAACAACACTTAAAGCATCCAACTCAATGATGAGGTTATTCAGCCTCATTTCCTTTGCTAATAAAAGATCATCTCTAACAGCCCATAGTTCAGCCATACAACTGTTGGTGCTCCCAAGAGGCTGAGCATAGCCTTTCAACCATTTCCCATCATGGTCCCTGATGACACCGCCCCCACTTGCACGTCCAAGATTACCTAGAGCAGACCCATCTGAGTTAAGCTTCGCCCAACCTACTGGAGGTTTCTCCCAACCCACGGCAACAACAGATTTGGCTTTAGGCAGCTTAGCATTCAACCCAACTGAGAAGAACTCAACACTATCTTTAAGTTGGGCTTCTGGGTAAAATTTATAAAATATTATATATTTAAAATTAATTTTTATTTTTAGAATACTAAGTATTTTGACACTATTTTGAAGTTATTTGAATATTCAATATTTTTTTTTAATTGTGTTTTAAAAACAAGATTTCAATACTTAAAAATTGTGTAAGAGAAAAAAGAAAAAATGTTTAAATTCCCAAAAAATTCAAAACGATGTCAATTTAAATAATAATTATTAAAATAATATTATTTTTGTAAATTTTGCATGGGTTCATGGGTACAACTTGCCTAGCTTAAGGTTGTTCCAATCTTGTACGATCGAACTATATATATATATATATATATATATATATATACATATATATATATATACATATATATATATATTTTTTTTTTCTTTTGGTTAATGGGAAATACAAGAAAAGAACTGAGGAACTAAACACAGCTCAGGACAACGCCTAGCCACACCAACCCCAGAAAGGTCAGATTCAACAAAAGCAATCATATCCTCAAGAGGATTTTCCAATACGATGAAACTCTGGTCTTGATCCGTGCCCTTCCTCGCCAGGTAGTCCGCACATCCATTGGCTTCTCGATAACAATGCTTTATCCTGATTTGAGGGATCATGGATATCAGATGCCTACAGTCCTCAATGATAGATGAATGCGAATTATTAGTGTATTGGGAGTTCCGTAACATGTCCACTACAGACTTCGCATCCAACTCAATCTCCACCATAACCAAATTCCGATCAACGCAGAGCATCAAACCATCCCGAATTGCCCACAGCTCAGCCATTAAACTCGTTGCTATGCCAATCTTTCTGGAAAATCCCACGATCCGTCTGCCAGTCCAGTCCCAGATAACACCACCTCCACCAGCTAGACCCGAGTTTCCCAAGGATGAACCATCGGTATTTAACTTCATCCACCCCTGTTCAGGTTTATTCCAATGGACTTGTTTTATCACCGTGTGGGGCTTTCCTTTCTTCGGATAGGCGCAAAAGAAATATTCTACCGATTTGCTCATGATATCTTTAGCCATATGAGGATTCTGAGACTGATTGTTGAAGACAAATTGGTTCCTATTTTTCCAAATAGTCCACACAGCAAAGGAGAAGATTATATTCCAAGGAGGATGATTTTCATTCAACGCTTTATCATACTTACCATTAGTAGCCATCCAATTTTCCAGACTTGAAACAAAAAAGTCCCTATCGAAACCCATCGAGCACCCAACTCGTCCCACACAGGTTTAACCAATTCGCAATTTCGGAGAGCATGAATAATAGTTTCCGTTTCTTTCAGACACCGAGGACAACGAGAATCCACCTCCATACCCCTAGCAGATAAACACCCATTTACTCCAGTACCATTATGGGCACACTTCCAGAGAAAAAATTGGATTTTTGGGAGAGTTTGAAGCTTCCAAATCCATTTTCCGCCGAATTTTGAGTTTAGTCCCAATCCATTAGCCAACCTGTAGGCACTGCTTAAACTAAACTCTCCACGAGGAGAGTCTTTCCACATTATTTTATCTCTACTGGTAGAAGCTAAAGCATAAGGAATTGCTTGAATTTCCAGCTTAATGGATGTAGGAAGCTCAAAAGGAATAAGGTCCCACCTCCACCCCCCAAGGGTTGCTATATCCTTTACCTTCCACTCCGATACCCCCAAAGGCAGAGGGCCATAAAATTGCTGCCTTAGAGATCCCTTCTTAGTCCAAGCATCATACCAAAAACTCAGGTTGCTATCTTTACCAATCACCCATCTTACTCCTTGTTGGAACAGATCCGCCCCCTTATTCATCCCTCTCTAGATTTGAGACCTTGGCAAGATGCTTGAGTTCCTAGAATTAATTCTTCGATTCGAACAGTACTTAGCTTTAAGAACTCGCGCCCATAAACTCTCCTCTTCCGTTTGGAACCTCCAATTTAATTTTGTTAGCAGCACCTTGTTCCTCCCCCTGGCGCTTTGCAAACCAAGCCCACCTTCACTTTTTGGTTGGGTCACTTTCCCCCGACTAACCCATTGAACTTTCCTCGCCGATTCTGTCGAACCCCACAAAAAGTTTCTGTTCACCCGATCAATCCCCTCTAGAATTCTGTTCGGTAAAAGACTACATTGCATCACGTAAGCAGGGATAGTAGAGGATGAAGCCTGAATGAGGACAGCCCGGCCAGCTGGAGAAAGGAGATTAGCCTTCCATCCTGCGAGCTTGTTCTTTACTCTATCCAAAATGAAGTTGTAGTCTTGTGAGGATGAGCCAGGGTGCTTGATAGGAATTCCTACATACTTACCGAGATTGGGAGTGGAGGCAAAACCCAGAGTGTCACAAAAAGACTCCCTTGTATCTCTGACCACATTTGGAGAAAAATAGACCCGAGATTTAGCTGCACTGATGGTTTGCCCCGTTTTACTACAAAAATCATCTAGCACCTCTCTAATTGTTGTGTAATTCATATGGTCTGCCTTAGCAAAGAGAACAATGTCGTCCGCAAACATAAGATGAGAGAAAGCTATGCCACCTTGGGAAGATTTTACCGGAACCCAAAGCTTCTGACCACATTTTTCCTCTATAAGCTGCCCCAAATATTCCATACAAAGAATAAACAAATATGGAGACAAGGGGTCTCCCTGCCTTATACCCCTTGAAGGAAGAAAGGGCTCAAGACTCCCCCCATTAAACATAATAGAAGAAGAACTAGAGCTCACACAACTCATAATGAGATCGATTAAGTTTTGCGGCAAATTTATCTTCACAAGCACATCGTGGATAAAACTCCACTCAAGCTTATCATAAGCCATTTTCAGGTCTATTTTCACTGCCATATACCCCGTACCTCCTTTTTTCTTGCTGATTGAATGAATTAGCTCTTGAACTATTACAGCATTGTCAATCCCTTTCCTACCAGGGACAAAAGCTATTTGGAGAGGAGACACCAGCTTCTCCAGATACGGTCTTAACCGTGCCACAATAATCTTCGTAACTATTTTGTACACTGTATTGCATAGGCTTATTGGCCTATAATTCCCCAAAGTTTCAGGTCCTTGGATTTTTGGAATGAGAACTATGTGAGTCCTATTTAGGTACTCCGGCATAGTTTTCGTGTCAAAAATATTCTTGACTTCCTGAATTATAGATTCCCCAACCATTGGCCAGAAATGTTGAAAAAAACCTGCATGCAACCCATCTGGGCCAGGAGCTTTATTAGCTTTGAGTGACCACAGCCCAGCCTCTATCTCCTCAGTTGTCACCCTCTGGCTCAAGCTATCCTTTTCCTCATTAGACAGGGCTTGCCTCCTTGTGTCTTGACTCGAATCTCTAAGAGAGTAAGAGTGGGATGTTGAGTAGATATCATAAAAACCATTCTGGATAAACCTCATCACCCCCTCCTCTTTGTTAATCCAATCACCCACACTATTTTTAATAGCAGTAATGCGATTTCTGTTCCTTCTGACTAACGTCGAAACGTGGTAGAATGCAGTGTTACGATCCCCTTGGACCATCCAATTCACTCGAGACTTAAGTGCCCACAGCTCAAGCTCTTGATTCAAAATAGTCTCTAGCTCCTTTATGAGATTATTTTCGAGCTCTACAAGGGAGCTTGAAGGCCGAATGGCCATAGCCCGTTGCACACCATTTAGACGAGCTTGTATACGGTTTTTCTTGAAAAAGATATTTCCAAACTGATTTCTATTCCACTCATTAGCCTTTACCACAAACTTATCAATAGCCTCCTGAAGATGTGAAGACTGATTCCAGGCCTGATCTACTACCTTGGGGAAAGACATATCAGACAACCAGAACTTTTGGAACTTGAAAGGGCGGTGTAGACGCACCCTGTTTTGCGGGTTTGTTTCAAGAAGGATCAGGCAATGATCTGAGTGACATCTAGTGAGATGCGTTACTCTTGCTTCTGGATAGAGGACACACCAGTCTAGGCTAACAAAAAATCTGTCAATTCTCTCTTGAATGAGGTTCTGAACTGCTTTCCGATTAGTCCACGTGAACCTTGGACCAGAGAAACCTAAATCCACCATATTGCATTTATCCAAGCATTCTTTAAACAATAATGACCGGCTTGTACTAACCACTCTTCCCCCAAACTTATCATCGCCAAAGAGAGGTTCATTGAAATCCCCAGCAATAACCCACGACATATTATGTAACTCAGCTACATTCGACAAATTATTCCATAAAATACGCCTTTTTGCACTCCTAGGACTAGCATAGACAGCAAAGAACAGCCATTTAAAGTTAGAGGCACTGACCTTGACTGTAGCATGAATTTTTTGTTCAGAACTTGCTAGCAGCGCCACCTCCACTCTATCTGAATACCAAAGAAGCCATAACCCCCCTTTCCGACCAATCGTTTCAGTATGAATTGCACCATCAAATGGTAGCTGATCAGTGACAACACGTGCTCTATCTCCACCAACACGGGTCTCTATAACCACTAACAAAGTCGGATCATGACACCGAACAAGTTCCTGCACATGACTCTGAAAATTGGGCTTCAGAGCACCCCTACAATTCCATACTACTATATTCATGATTAAATATAAAAGGGAAGAACCTTCTTCAGGCAGCACGCTTGGCTGCTTCTCCTTCCTCGAGCTCTATTTGATCAGACGCTCCACCTCCTCCATTCGGTCTTTCCTTGACCTTGACTTGCAAATTATCCTCCTTTGGCACCTCCAATGCCTTTATATCCCCTCCTAGCTCACTTGAAATTGGCAAGCTACATGTTGTGTGAGCACCTACCTTTCCCCCTTCCTTGCTCATCTCATTTCCTCGAGGATTTTGCATTCCCTTAATCTCTTGCCCTACGTAACAGCTTGCCTCCTGTTAAGACTGATCCACCGAAGAATTGAAGGTGAACATTGAGTCAGAGTTAAGGCCCCGGTGATTTAGAAAGGAAGACGTCTCAGGTACAGAGTTATCCTTCAAAGGAGTATTGATGGCTGCACATTTTGCCAAGAATAAGGACGCCCTACCTCTAGTAATTGCTTTTTTTACCTTTTACTGAAAGGCTGAACATTGACCCTGGGCTCTTAAACCCATTACTCTCCTTGTTGGAGCTTTGACTTCGAGTCTTCGGCCCTATTGCAATTGATTGCACCGCATTTTGCATATGGGCCTCACTTTGGCTATGATCCACCAAAACCTTCCTCTTCCCTTCCCGCTTAATATTGTCACTGGCCCCATTCTTTGGTGAGCCCATATTCTTAAACGTATTTTGGTTAGTGGGACCATCTTTCCTTGTCATTTTGTTCCCACCTCTTTTTCGTGTCACTACAACCCAAGGACCATACACATCATTGGAGGTGTCCTTAGACGTACCTTCACACAATCCTGGCGTACCCACACACGTCCCTGTCTCCTTGGGCTTAACCGAATTCGTACCTGAGCTGGCAGCCAGGTGTCCACTGCCTTCTCGGATTCCCTGCTCCGGGGGATTTTCACCCACCTCCCTCTTCCGTGCCTGGTCTTCCCGCACCGCATACAGATAGCTCTCCCCTCGGTGGCCTATTCTTCCACAGGAAAAACACAACCGTTGAATACCCTCGTAACTGACGGGCTTCTCTCTTCCACCAATGAGTAGCGCAGTAATCAACGGTTTTTCAATGTCGACCTGTATACATAGGCGAGCGAACCTGCCCCTAGATTCATTAGCTGTATGGGTATCTATCCTTAGAACTCTACCAATCGCGTTCCCAATGATCTGAAGGGCTTCAACATCATAATACTTGATAGGCAGCTCATTCAATCTCACCCAAACTGTAACCGAAGATATGCTAGCCTCTGATGGATTAAAATCTGGTTCCCAAGGTCTAATGGATAAGAAATTCCCTCCAATGAACCATGGTCCATTCCTAAGAATAGCCTTACAGTCATCTTTTACTGCAAAACGGACTAGGACAAACTCATTCCCTAAACCCACGCAATCAATTTTTCCAACTGGCTTCCATAAGGACATAAGCCTAGCGTGAAGAAAAGAAAACCCCACTGACCTGCCAAACACTTTCACAATGAGAGCTTTACTCCAAGGGGATTGGAATCGGCATTTCTGTTCTTTAGAGAACTTGACGGCGATGAGACCTTCACGAAGATCCATTGTTTCCAAGTCTGACTCCTCCTTAGCATCCATATGTTTAGTAAAGTTGAAAGCTTGGGAGTATGCACCGAGTATTTCACCCACCAATCTATCCTTAAAGGACAAAGGGTGCCTGGTAATGCTACGCATGCCTGCGAGGGAGGCTTGATCTTCGTTCATGTGGCCATCGAACTCAGCGTGGCTGACGTTCTTCACTTTTTTGTTGCTACAGACTAACTCAGCTTCTTCCTCTCTAGAGAGAAAAAGGTCACTCATTTTTTCCCTAGAATCGAAAAAAATCGTTGAAATAGTTCTTCAACAATATTGGTGGGTTCCCAGTCCCACCTCCGATCGAACTATATTCATGCTAGGAAAGAAATGTAAAATTGTATACAATGCATTTGGATGGAGGGAGAGGATAGGGGATTAAAGGAAAAATGATGAGGAGAGTTTAATGAACCTTATTTGGAAGATTTTAAAGGAGGGAGAAAGGTTTGGGGTGATTTGGAGGGTATCTTTCCCTTCTAAACCCTTCAATTTATTTACCTAAGTGGGGGAATTGGGATGTGGAAGGGAGGGGTTGCACGTATATTAATAAAATTTGAAGTGTCAATTTGTCTTTATAATGTCAATTTATATCTATTTATTCAAAATTAGCTAATACTAATCATAATCTATACTATATATAAGAGGATTCTCTTCTTTCAACTGGACTTTTATATGGTTCAAAAATACCCTCATTAATGAATGATAGCTTTATTTAGAAATAAGGTCATAAATATCAAACAACAAATTTCATTTTAAATTCAAAAAGAGAATTCTTAAAATTTATGATTTTTTTTTCCGTTCAAAAAAGAAATTATAATTATTTATTATCTCTAAAGTTGATCATTTTTATTTGTTTGAAAAATGAAAAAATATATTTCAAAATTATAATAGATGCAAATTATTAACCTTTATCCAAAAAAAAAATAAAATCTTTGAGCATGCACGTGAGCATGTTCTTAGAGGCTAGTTGTTTATATGACCATTCCCCTTCTCTCTTCCCTCCTTACTTAATTTTTTAAACATGCACAAATAGGAAGCATATTTATTTCCCTTTTTCTTGCTTAATTTTTAAAACATCCAAATAAGAGGAATTCTCTCCTCTCATTGTCTTCTCCTTACCCATTATTCTCCTTTCACTCTAAACTTTCAAAAGTATTGGTAGTGTGCGCCATCTCTCTCTCTCTCCAAAGATAATAACAAAAAATGGATGCACAATTGCACATGACAAGCTTGGAACATCTCTGAAAAATTCTTCAAATCTATTTTCACTTTTCAAATACAGTACTCCTAAACCAACTCTCTATTCCATTTAAATATTCTTCTCGTTTCTTGCTTGAGTGTGTGTGATAGATAGAAGAACATATAAAATAATGAGAAATATGTTGTTAATGTAACAATGGCTAGCCACATTTGACTTTGCTATTATGCTTTTTTATATAATAATTAGATTCTATTTAGCAAGTTGGAAAAGAGTTTTGGAGAAAAGCTAGGTGAATTTAGGGGGAAAAAAAAGGGATAGAATAGTTGTTGGAAATCCTCTTAGAGTTACCATGATAGGTAGGTCTATCATGGTATCTATGAAATTAAAAAAAAAAAAAAAAAAAAAAATGATACGAACCATATAGCTAAGAGAAACCATGAACTTGGCCCGCATAGAAACATGCTATTGACACACCAACCTAAAGCGGATTTCGGGCCGAGCTCAGTAGAAGACCCCTTGGATCCTCTCAAAGGGTTTCCAACTGCTAGGAATTCTTCAGTCGTGGGCCTAATTAAACCAATCCCCTCACACCCTGTAGTTTGGTGAGCCCTTGTCTTGTCTTGAGTCACACTCACCTCTCAGCCAACCAAGGGTACAATTGCATGAGAGACCAAAAATTATTTTGATTTCGGGGGAATAATTCCCACCAAATCCAAGCCCTCATTACTCTATAAATAACACATCCCCCTACTGACCAAGGTATTCCATCTTTACCTACTGTTTCCTAGTTATTTTACCTACTCAATTCACTTTTATTAATTTAACCATTAGAGCACCTTTGGTCAACCTTCTTGGTTAGCCTTGGTTATGCTGAAAGTTTTTTCTTCTTTTGGTAGATATCTGGACCTTCGGCTAGAACTATGTTCAGATTCACCAGACATCTTTACTGTATATAGTTCCATCCTTCTCACATCACCCGCTTATAAATATACCTTTGACCCACTATCATTAACAGTAACATTAGAATTGTCAAATTTCAGTAAAGCCATTATTAAAGGTATTAAGGCCCAAGGCCCAAGGCCCAATCATGGTCCTACTTGAATTGTAAGTGTTGTAACCTTGTATTTTTAGAATTAGCCTACCATAAATACCTGCAATGGATTCATTATAATATATGGAGCTCAATAATAAAGATATAGCTGTCATAGAGTTTTCACGGTAGATGTAAGCTATCAAGCCAAACCTTTGGCTTTGTTAGTCTACATTATTATTATTATTATTTTTTAATTATATTTTAACATGGTATTAAAAGCCAAACAAATTCTACCAACCATCACATATTTTCTTCTCTTCTCATAATTTTAAAAATATATATGTTTATTTATTTATTTATTTCCTCACAATACCAAGACAGTACTCAGTTACTTTCGCACCCAAAAAAAAGAAAGCATAATTGGTCTACGGTCTACCTTTATTGGTAGGCAACTAATGGTGCAAGGATGTGGAAGTTGCTGGCCGGGGAGAAGCATGATCTAAAGGTGAAGAGGTCGATCGGGATGACTCCATAAGAAACTGGTGGATTACTTGGTTTGTGTGCTGAAAAGATGCAAAAACAATTTGTGATCCCCACAGATGTACCTAGGGGTTTATTTAGCCACTAATGTTATGCTATATGTAATGGTATTATTGCATGGTTAAAGTCATGCTTCAGGGTTTATGGTAAATATATATAAAAATTGTTGAGCATCTTTTTCTGCAGCTCCTATTTGTAGATACATGCACTAGTCTATTATTTACATATATAGTGCAAGCGCTTTGCACCATGTGTTTTCGCCAAGTCTTCCACATACTTCATTTAACTTATCTTCTCTGCCTCCCTCCTTGTCGCACTAAACCCCTCATTATAAGAAGAAAAAAAACTCTGAAGAGCACCCTCAACGCCATTAGAATATCCTGACTCATCACACGCTCATGTGGCCTCTATTAGTTGATATCCTTAAATTCGCTAGATCAAGATTCTCTCGATCTCATCATCATTGCGAGTCACTCTACAAGAGCATCGATCATAATTTATTCCCTATCCTCATAGAGCTATGTTAGTGCCACATAAAGTGGCACAACTCACCCACGTGGGGAGTTGTGAATGGTAGAGAGGTGACACAACTCGCCCATGCGGAGACACCCTTCTACTATTAACAACTCATCACGTGGGTGAGTTGTGGCACAAGCATAACTCATCCTCATATGCATCTTTCTCATATTTCATTTTTTCTGACAGTACCATTTTAGTATAATTTCAACTACATTTAATGAGCATGTGCATCTAGGCACTTTGTCAATTTCTATTAGTTCTCCATATTTAGCGTTTGACATGATGCTAACTTTGTGGCTCATACTGTAGCCCACTATGCTAAACATATTCCTTTTAATGTTTTTTGGATTGAGGATTCTTCTCTTCCTGGAGACTTTGTATTTTGATTTGGCTCATTTATTAGGATTATAAAAATTATGTTTCGTTTTCAAAAAAAAAAAAAAATGTAGCAATTATATCAAGTTGGCTAAAAACATTGTCGTGTTTGACTTTTGGATCGATCTCTCATCTTCCCATTATGGCCATATGGCACACCCACTTTGATAATTGACAACAATTAATGACTGACTGTGATGGCAATTGAATAAGCTAAGCCATATGACAGTAATATATATCCAACACGTGATGCATGGGAATGCATTATTGAAACGAAGCTTCAAGGTAAGACATGTTGGAATATGTGTGTTTCTAACTCTTAAACTATGCTTGTGTCTCACAATGGTTAGAGATGAGTTCTCATATAGGTTTATAAACCATTGCACCTCTAAAGTGATAGCTTGAAAGATAATGTGCTAAAGGTTGGAGTTGGGCTTGGGTTGGCTTGAGTTGGGCTTGTTTTTAGCCCATTTTGGTTATGCCCGTTAGGCATTAAATAGCAACCCGTTGGGATATTTATTATGCTGCCCGTTGGCTTGCACAGTAACCGTTGGGAGCAGCTCATGTCCTTTACTTAGTCAGCTTATTAAACCTTACAACACACACTATTCATTTATCATATTTCTTCCTCTTCTCCAGCTGTATCTCCCCTCTGTTTTGCTGCACAGAAATTTTAGTTTCAATTTTTTTTTAAAGAAAGGAAAGGCAAGTAAGGTTGTTCCTAGTTCTTCTTGCTTGAGTGTGTGATCAACTTGAAGAAATTACTATAGTCTAATCTTAGGGGGTTGTTCGGCCAATAGAGCCATTCACACTGAGTTCTACTCTGGGTGGCACGAATCAACCTTTAAAGACAACGCATTTTGCGTGATTCTATAGTTTGTAAGATCTTTCTAACTCTATCTATTTATTTTTGTCATTGCTAATTTTTTAGGGTTTTTATTGTTGAATCAAAACTTGTTTATTTAGCCATATTTTCCAACAATTTTAAAGGTTGATATTTGTGTTTTAAAAAAATGAAGAAACAAGTTGTTGATTCTCTTAAGGTCATTTCGGAAATTACAAAGCTTGAGCTTTTTGATGGAAATAATTTTAAACGTTGGAAAGAAAGGGTTTTGCTCATCTTGGAATTTACCGAAATTGACCGGCTTCTTTATGAGCCTAAACCCGAAGAAAATCCTAAAAATATAGCAAAGTGGGAAAAAACAAATAAATTGTGTGTTCATACTATTAAGTGTGATTTATCTAACAAGTTGTTTGATAATTATTGTCATTTTACTTGTGCTAAAGATTTATGGGATGAACTTAATAGTCGTTATGGGTTTGAGGATGAGGGTGCTAAAAAATTTGCTACGACTAAATTTATGTCTTTTCAAATGGTTGAGGAAAAATGTGTTTCTAGCCAAATTGAAGATTTTCAAAAATTAGTATTCGACCCAGCTAAAGAGGCTGATGTTTTACCCAGAGGTTTGTGGCTCATGACCTAGTGTTTAAGTTGCCGGACTCTTGGAAAGAGTATAAACACCAATATAGCCACCATAGAACCTATTTGAATCTTCAACAAACTATTGTTGATATTTAAATTGAAGAAACAAATTGGATGTCGGAAAAAGTTTCTAGAGCTAAGGAATTTACTTCCAAGGCTAATGTTGTAGAGGGAAGACCCTCTAGACCTTCACAACATAATAAGAAACATGATTTCAAGGGAAAAAGAAAATTTCATAATAAAAATGGCCCAAATTCTCAAATCCAAAAGAAAAAGGGTAATTGTTTTATTTGTGGCAAGGTAGGTCATTATGCGGCAACATGTAGGGCGAGGGGCAACTTCAACAACAATAAGAACAACAACAAAGGCTCTACATCAAATAAGGCAAATGTGGTGCAAACCGAAGAGATCATGGCGGCCGTGGTGTGTGAGGCACACTTGGTGACAAAAGTGAAGGGATGGGTAGTTGACTCGACTTGCACAAGACACATTGGTGCATTCAAAGAAGAGTTTAGTTCCTACACTCCTATGGCGGAAGGCACCGAATGTGTCTATGTTGGGGACAATAGGTCCGTGCCGGTGAATGGCAAAGGGAAGGTACTTTTGAAGCTAACTTCTGGTAAAACTCTTTCACTCAATAATGTCCTTCATGTACCTCACTTTCGACACAATCTCATTTCGGTACATTTGCTTGGTAAGGCCGGTATTAAAGTTTTATTTGATGGTGGCATAGTTACTTCAACTAAGAATGAAGTCTTTGTTGGTAAGGGCTATGATGATGAAGGTCTCTTTGTACTTAATGTTGATCAAGTTATTAATGAAAAAGGTTCATCTTCTTGTGCTTACTTAGTTGATTCCATTGATGTTTGGCATGGTAGACTTGAACATGTTAATCTTGGCTATATAAAGAAAATGAAAGAATGTGGAATTATTAACTCACTAAGTGAAGCTAATATGGACAAATGTGAAATTTGTGCCGAAACTAAAATCACCAAGAAACCTTGTAAATCTATAACAAGAGAAACCGAGCTTTTTGGATTGGTACATAGTGACTTGGGTGACTTAAGACACACCATGACTAGAGGTGGTAAAAGATTTTATGTGATCTTTGTTGATGACCACTCTAGATTCACTAAACTTTATTTACTAAGAACCAAGGATGAAGCTTTGGAGATGTTTATAAAGTATAAAAGTGAAGTTAAGAACCAAAAGAATAAAAGGATTAAAAGACTTAGAATCGATAGAGGTGGTGAATATGAGTCTAATCCTTTACCGGAATCTAATGGAATAGCCGAAAGAAAAAATAGAACTCTTAAAGAAATGATGAATGCTATGCTTGTTAGTTTTGGGCTATCCTCCAACATGTGGGGGGAGACCATTCTTTCGGCTTGCCATATTCAAAATAAGGTACCTCATAAGAAAACCGGTAAAACTCCTTATGAACTTTGGGAAGGGCGTAAGCCTAACTTGGAATACCTTAAAGTGTGGGGGTGCTTGGCTAAGGTCATGCTACCTGAGCCTAAAAGGAGAAAGATTGGTTCTAGAACATGTGATTGTGTGTTTATTGGCTATGCTTGTAATAGTTCATGCTATAGATTTCTTGTCATCAAAAGTGATATATTAGAATCATACACTATTATTGAATCCGAAAATGCCATATTCTTTGAGCATGTGTTTCCTTTGAAAAATAAGGAAAAAGAATTGCATGATTTTATTGAAATTTCTAATGACTTTGTTGATGATGTGCAAGAAATAAGGAGCAAACGAGCTAGGAAGGAAAAGGATTACGGTAACGATTTTCTTGCCTATGTCGTTGAAGATGAACCTGTAAGTTACTATGATGCAATTAAATCCATAGATGCACCTTTTTTGTTGGAAGCAATTAATAATGAATTAGAATCTATTATGTATAATCATATTTGAGAATTAGTTGTGTAACGTCCCATCTTTAAAAAAAAAAAAAAAAAGAGTGGATCAGATTTTTAGCTCCCACGTGCCCCACCTAACCCCACTACCCACCATTCATTTCACCCACCTCTCTTCTCTCTTTTGGCCGGCTCTCTCTATTCTTTCTTTCATTTTCTTTCTTTTCTCTTTACTTAAACACACACACACACACTCACTTCCACATTCACCTGCCGGCCTCCACTCCAAACCACACCATCTCACCATCATTTTTCCGGCAAGATCACCGGAAACATTCTTAGGAACCCTAAAGCATCTTCATCATTTTATTTGAGGTAAAAGTTCTAATCTCTTTTGATGGGTATTATGTTCTTGTTTGAGGTTATTTTACCCAAGCTTTTATAATGATATCATGTGATTTAAGAGCTTTGGAAATGATATTCATATGTTTATATGTATGGGTTTTGGTCTTGGTGGATGTATTTGATGAGTGAGTTCATGATTTTTTACATTGATGGCTATCTAAGGCTTGTTATGGTGAATATAATGTTTATTGATTATTTGGAGCTAGTTAAGGATTTAAATTGTTTGTCTTGGAGAAAATTATGATTTTGGTGTCATGGGTCACTTGATGATGTTATATAAATTTTGTGGGAAGTACTTATAAAGTGTGGAGGTTTTGATGTTAGATATGACACCTTGAACGATTTATGAGTATAAATGGGAGTCCATGCCTTGCAAATTAAAGTGTTTTGAGAAATTTTGGAAGTGGAATACATTACATGTGAGGTTAAATACTAGGCTTGCCTAATTAAGTTCTTATTTGGCAATTCCTAATTTGTAGTTAGATACAATTTCAAGCTTTGTACTCATTGTGATAGATTTGCTTGATATTGTTTAGGTTCTAGCTAATCTCCCTTGGAGCTTGGAGAATTAGGATTTTACGGTTGCGAGGTAAGTAGCTTTTAATGGGATTTTGAAAAATAATCATGTTGTTTTTGGGTTAGACACACTTTTGGAAACTACTTATGGAAACTATATTTTCCTAAAAACTATTGTGTCGTAACCTTAATATATATATATATATATATATATATGAAAATGCATCATATTTGATATTGCATTTGGGGAAATGCATGAATTGTTGATATGGAAAAATGAGCATCTTTTATTTAATCTTTGATAAAGAAATTTTGGATGTTATGGTATATTAGAAAATTTAAAGATGCTTATCTTGTCTTCGTACTTGGGAAATTGATAGAAAATCTGTTTGATAAGAATGAAGTTGAAACCTTACAAACTTTGTAGAAGTGAGATTATTTAAGGTTTTCTGAAACTACCTGGATATGAACTATATGTTTCAAAGTAATGTAACCTGTGAGTTGTTTTAACACCATGCTATGTGTGATTTCCCGGTGATCACCCGATTTGGTTTCCGTAGTCTTTGTGACAATGGAATCAAATCCAGGTCAGTGCCCTTTCACTTTGGATGACGCGTTCTTCCCTGCTGTCCATGGGGGGAAGAGGTTCCTTGATTGTGTGTGGGTGAGGCTGCTGTCCATGGGGCCAAGAGACCACATGCAAGAGAGGTCCTATTTGACGCGCTCTCTCTGCTGCCCATGGGGGGAGAGAAAAACCTTGAGGGTATGGGTGAGGCTGCTGTCCATGGGGCCAAGAGTCTGCATACCAGAGAGGACAATATCATGTCAGTTGTGAATGGGTGGATCCCCTGACCGGTCTATGTGGTAGTATGATATATTTGTGATAAATTACCATATGTTAGATTTTATGGCTTTGGAAATTATATTGTTAGTACTCACAGATTATAGTATATAGTTTCAAGGTATTTACTTTGAGAAACTTAGTATTTCATTATTCAATCATTCTTGTCATATTATTATTTTTGAGGATGAAACTTGCATTTCCCCCACCCCCATTAATTATGCTACTTACTGGGCTCTGTCTCATCCCATTATTTTATAACATTTTCAGAGTGGGCAACAGCCTTTTGAGACAACTTTTTGGTGGCTAATAGTAGTTAGACTAACTACTAATGGAGGCTGAATTTTTGTAATGGGTATATTAGATGGTGTACATCTTAGAATAGGCTTGACTCATTCTTTTGTATATTATAGTGGTTGTGATGTTATTCCCACTGATGAGACAAGCTGATAATATGTAATTAATTATTCAGACCTCTATTCTTTTGTGGCCAATGGTCTTTGTAATTATTACTTAGAGCTCTGACTTACTCTGAGAGTATATTCAATGAAGTTATTATGATAATTCTTGATATTAGGACTTGATATAATTTTGTGGATTGTCAAAAAGGAAAGAAAAAAAAAAATCTACAGGTACTTTGAGATGTCTTTCTCATGCTTTAGACCCTTTGGAGTTTGGGGTGTAACAAGTTGAGCTTCCACCCAAGGTTAAACCTATTGGTTGCAAATGGGTGTTTAAAAGGAAATTAAAACTGGATGGTACAATTGATAAGTTTAAAGCTCGCTTAGTAGCCAAGGGCTATAAACAAAAACATAATGTGGATTATTTTGACACTTATTCTCCGGTTACTAGAATTGCATCTATTAGAATTTTATTTGCCATTGTTTTTATTTACAAACTTGTAGTACATCAAATGGATGTTAAAACTACTTTTCTAAATGGTGATTTAGAAGAAGAGATTTATATGGAGCAACTCGAGGGTTATGTAGTTCTTGGACAAGAACATAAAGTTTGTAAGTTAGTTAAATCTTTATATGGTTTAAAATAAGCACCTAAACAATGGCATGAAAAATTTGATAATGTTATGCTTACACATGGGTATGTGATCAATGGTGCCGATAAATGCATATATAAGACACGAGGCAAAAGTTATTGAAGAGATGGTCAGAAAAATACTTGGTAAATTGAATTCTACATACTCAGTTGTTCACAAGGATCTTGTTGGAATAAACTCTCGTATGGAGGAAATGGTGAACTTATTAGCCATAGGGTTGAATGATGTTCGCTTTGTAGGAATTTGTGGTATGGGTGGAATGGGCAAAACTACTCTAGCACGACTCATTTATAACAAACTTCATTATTGTTTTGAAGGTAGCAGCTTTCTTGCAAATGTTAGAGAGGAAAGTAAAAAACATGGTCTAGTTCCTTTACAGAAACGACTTCTTGCTGATATCTTCCTTGAAAAGAATATTGATTTTCTAGATGTTCAATGGGGAATCAATATGATAGGGAAAAGATTATGTCATAAAAGGGTTCTTGTCATTCTTGATGATGTGGATCAACTTGATCAATTAGAAGCATTAGTAGGTGAGCGAAATTGGTTTGGTCAAGGAAGCAGAATCATTATAACAACCAGATATCAACATCTATTGATAAGGCATGAAGTGGTTAGAGTTGAAATATACAAGGCTAGGAAACTGAATGACGATGAAGCTCTTCATTTCTTTAGTTTGAAAGCCTTTAAGAAGGATTATCCTTCAGAAGGTTACGAGGTCTTATCCCAAAAGGTTATTTGTTATGCTCAAGGCCTTCCTTTAGCTCTTGAAGTTTTAGGTCGATTCCTATTTCGTAGAAGTGTAGATGAATGGGAAAGTGCACTATGTAGGCTAAAAGAAAGTCCTGAAAGACAAATTTCGGACGTGCTTAAAATAACTTTTGATGGCTTGAGGGAAAGAGAGAAAAACATATTTTTAGACATTGCTTGTTTCTTTAAGGGAATGGAAGAAGATCATGTTGTAAATATATTACAAGCTCTCTATGATAAGCCAAAAATTGATATAGTTGTTCTTCTGGAAAAGTCTCTCATAACTATCTCATTTGGAAAATTTTGGATGCATGATTTGCTACAAGAATTGGGTAAGGAAATTGTTCGCTGTGAATCCCCTGAAGAGCCTGGCCGACGTAGTAGGTTGTGGCTTACGGAGGATGTCATTCATGTATTGAAATGTAATACGGTAAGATGATTATGTAGGCTCTCAAGCTTTCTTGTGGTATATATTTATGAAAATTCAAATAAGTTTTAGATAATCTCTATAGCTATACACTCAATCTTTATTTATTTTCTTAACTAGGGAAAAGAAGTAGTTAAAAGCATATTTCTTGACTCACCTCCAAGAAAAGAGGAACGCTTGAATGCTGAAGCCTTCTCAAAGATGAAAAACTTGAGATTACTTAAAATCAGTAATGTGCACTTTCCTCAAGGGCTCAAGTATCTTTCTAGTGAGTTACGTTTTATTCACTGGGATGGATATCCTTTAGAATCCATGCCAACAAGTTTCGAGCCAGAAAAACTTGTTGAACTTATTATGCCTTGCAGCCTTGTCAAAGGATTATGGAAAGGAATCAAGGTAAGTTTTTTTTTTAGTTTATTTAAAATTTTTAAAAAAGAAATATTAATGTTTATAAGGGCTTAATTTTCACCATTTGATTGGTGTTTTATAACAGAGTTTAGAGAGGTTAAAAGTCATTGACCTTCGTGACTCTTGGAACTTGATTGAGACTCCGGACTTCACCGAAGTCCCAAATCTTGAGCAGCTGATTCTTCAACATTGTACAAGATTGTCGAAGATTCACGCATCCCTTGGAGAACTCAAACGGCTTATTCTATTAGATCTGAATGGTTGTAAATGTCTTAAAAGCCTTCCAAACAAGATTAGCCTGGAGTCACTTAAAGTTTTTATTCTTTCTGGCTGTTCAAGACTAAAAACATTTCCAGAGATTGTGGAAAATATGTCATGTTTGTTGGAACTTTATTTGGATGGAACTGCTATAGAAGAACTTCCATTATCAGTTGAGCGTTTAACTGGCCTTATTAAATTGGATCTAAGTGGAAGTGCTATAAGAGAATGGTCCTGCACTCTTCCCTCCAACAATCTTAAAATACTTTCTCTCTCTGGATGTGAAGCACTATTATCTAAATCATCGAATAGGTTTTTCAACTTTCCTCTAATGCCAAGAAGAAGTATTTGTCCCATGGGCATGTTACAGCGTTCTTTATCAGGCTTATGGTCTTTGACCCAGCTGGATCTAAGTTATTGCAATCTTCAAGCAATCCCCGATGTTCTTGGTTGCCTATCCTCTTTAACAGAACTATATCTAATGGGAAATAATTTTGTTGGTCTTCCTAAAAGTATCATTCGACTATCTAATCTAGAATTTCTTTTTTTGAGTGGTTGCACATTTCTTCGATCATTGCCAGAGCTTCCAATTAATATTGGTTATATTCTAGCAGAAGGTTGTACCTCATTAGAAACATTACCATTAAGACCAGAAGATTCTTTTAAGCCATATCTCTCTCTTTTCAATTGTGTAAAATTGATTGACAATCAAGGCTACGACGACATGTTGTTAACAATGCTAAGACATTACTTTCAGGTCTCTCTCTCTCTCTCTCTCTCTCTCTCTCTCTCATGAAGTTCTAAACATCTTGATTTGTGTGTTTCAGGGCAACTTTAAAGAGACATCTGGATATGATATGATTATTCCTGGAAGTAAAATCCCAAAATGGTTTAGTCATCATAGTGAGGGGGCTTCACTGAATTTGCAAGTGCCTTCATTATTATGTAATAAATTGATGGGGATTGTTCTGTGTGTTGTTTTTGCACTCCGTGAGCATCATCCACTTGACCTAATTGATTCGGCAAATTGGGGATTTCTTAGAATTACGCATCAGCTTACCTGTTCCTTTAAAGTAAATGGATATGACAAACCCAATAAAAAAGACTATTGTTTTTCCGAACAATATGGCAAGATTGAATCGAATCACCTTTGGCTAAGTTATGTTCCTCCCCCATACTTCAATCAGGTGGAGGAATTAAGTCAAATTGATGTCAATGGATTCAATCAGATTGAGTTTGAATTTGAAACCTTCGGTCCAGGATTGGAGATTAAGAAATGTGGCGTCCATTTGGTATTCAAGGAAAATATTGAAGATTGCAGCCAAACTATGGCTCAGTGCCGCAATAGCAACATCATTCCTTATGAGGATGAATTTGATGATTCAGCAAAAGATTCAAAAAATAAACGTAGGCATAGCCACGATGACTATGATGGGGCTGGACCTAGTGAAGAAGGTAGCTTTAATGACCTACTGCACCCAAAGAGAATGCGGCTCCCTAATATCATCGAAAGATTTGTGCCACGTTTGGGAAATTTGATTGGGAATTTAAGCACACAAGATGACTCTGATGATGAGAAATCCCAGTAAAAATGGTAGCTTTGATGAATTCAAAAGGCAAATAAACTTTCTCCTCTGAAATTTTTGTAAGCCACCACCTTGCCTTCTTTCACAGACCTTGGTAGTTGCATATTTCTTTCTTTTTTTATTGATTGGGCATATGCTTGCATTTAATTTTATATTTCACTTGCAATTTTGCCATGCATGTGGCATTCTCTTTAATTTTTTCTGAGCCTAGCTGTTACGACAAGTGAAGGCCAAAAATTGGTAGAATGTGTATCTTCAAACTGTAGGACATGCTCTTCTTGTTAGTATTATATATAAAACCTTTTCTAGATTTGATTTTTTACAGGTTCTGGGAAGAGTTGAGGCAATGCATGAGTCAGTTTGGTGAACTAGAAAATGCAATGGTGAATTGGTGATGAAGGTACTGTGAACAATTCCTGTGTGTGATTTTCTCTATTATAGATTTGTTGGTTAAGGATACTTTCATTTTTGGTTTCTATGTTCAGTATGTGTCCTCTGTTCATGCAAGATAATTTTTTTGGTGGTTAATTCTCTCATTTGTTGTAAGGAGCCTTAACTGTCTTTAATATGTTACCCTCCTAGCCTGCAAGATGTTAAAATTACATAGCTTTGGTAAAATTCTTCCATACAAATGATAACTATAGGTTGATGATTACCTGAGTTTCTACTGGCACTAAGCAGAAAACTAATAGTTTACATGGCTTGGTCTGATGAGCAATCATTGACCTCACTTTTAGTGTTAATCCTATCATGCATTAGATAGAATATATTCATTGTGTTTCCAGATTAAATGTATATCGGATGGTGAGTTTTTACTTTTTGCAGCTTGGTGACTAACTGGTTTCTGCTATGGTTGCGGGATCGCACAAGAAGATGTTCTTGTGGATTTAGCTGTCACATTTTAACTCTTCAGAAGATTCCTAGGTATTGAGCTTCTAGACAGTTAATTTAATCAAGGTAGGTAGAGCAAGTGGACATTCTATTATCTGATATTCATGCTGTCAGAAAATACTTTTTGCTCAACATACCCATAATGGAAGGACACTTGAGGTTCAAGTTGCTACTCCAAATGCAAGTTCTGTTCCTAGCTTAAAAGAATTCTTTTCTTTACATGGATCACCCTCTTGATGGTACCTCCTGTATTTGGATGATTGGGCATGTTGATATTTGTAGATGATGGATCTTTAATCTGTCTTGCCTCAATCAGCAAAATGAGATTCATAGTATTTGTCTAAGTTTCATCCTTTGGGATCCAAATAAATATTGCATATTTCTTTGAGTTCTTGCAAAGTTGATATGGGCATGTAGAGAGAATACTTAGATATATGACCGTCAATTCTAATGAGTTGGTGCAAATTTAAAGTAGTTTGATGTTTGTCAATTATCATCCATTAATTCCATCACACGGAAGTATGAATTGATCTTGCCAAACTCTCTCTCTCTCTCTCTCTGCATTTATTTTTGTTGTTATTTTTTGGTTGATTTTATGTTGGACTTTGGGACATGAGTATTTTATTTTTTTATGCATATATATATATATATAAATCTCTTTACAAATTTTGAAGCGTAAAGGCTATTACCCAATATTGATCCAACTAACATGAGGTGCTGGAAGCAAAAATCTGGAAATGGTTCTAATTGTGAGGTTTTTTTATGAGTGATGCTATGATTATATATAATATTAAGTACATTTAAATGGTGTAATTAAGATTTATTTTGTAGTCAATTCTTGATCATATACATGTGTTAGTAGATGAAGATATGTATTAATACAAATTGAAGTTAAAAGCCAAAATACATTATGCACAAAGCTTGCCTAGAATCAGCTGCCCGTAGCTTAATAAGAGCTGTCTGAACTATCCAACCATTTGATCTGCGGAAGAGGGAAGAACCTATGACCTTGGTGTTGTACTAAATAATCTTTTCAATAATCTAAATCAATTTATATGTGTTTAAACTTAAATTACCTGTTGTTTTGCTCCCAACTCTTTTTTACTTCCTTACGTAACTTATGTTTAGTAGCCATAGAAATAAAAAGAGGGGAAAAAAATCTTTGGCAACTGGAAAACAAAAGCTATAGCTGCTTTGAAATTGAAAATTAATTGGTTGAACTTCAAATAATTGTAAGTTATGTTGCTTGGTCCTTGTGATTAAGTGTTAAGACTTATATCTACATGGATGAAGTATATGTTGATGTTATATTGTGAGGAGCTCTTGAGTTTCTTTCAAATATGGGTATTTTGGGTGAGCAACCTGAACAGCCCATGTTAACTTATAAAATTCTCCCTCCATGCTCTTAAAGCTGGCTCATAGATATCAGTCATGACCAATTTGTTACAAAGATGAATTGGTTACCTCTTACCAAAGAAATTTCTTTGTTTATATATTAATATTAGAATATACTAAGTCTATGACAGAGAGTTTATTTAAAAGAGAGTATAAAAGATAGAATGCTAAAGAAAAGCTAGCCATGAGTGGACCTCCTCCATTTTGGATACAATAGTAAACTGAGGAAAGTACAACTTAGGGGAGGTTAGCACAAAAGACCTTGCGTGTATATTGCTCTACCTTGAGGTATGTTGTCACTTTTTCACACTGAAATGTTGAAATAAGAACTAGTTTGCATTTCAGGATCCAGTGACAAAACAACACGGTGGAATTGGATTTGTAACATATGAAAATGCAAGTGGAGATCGAGTAGCTTTTGTATTCTGGTCTTGTTCAAGTGAATTTGTAGAATACATAGTGTTAAGCAAGAGATTCTAAACTATAAAGATAGCATTTGAGGTGTTGTTTGGAAGATTGATAATTGCAGAACTTCATCGATTGTTGTATTGATCTTCCATTTGACCTCATAGTATGCCTGGTATGTTTTTAGATTCAGTAGACTGGCTTATATTTGAAACACATGAATTTAAAGGTTCTACAGTTGCTGCAGACCGATGGTCTCCAAAGGTGCGCTGCATCTTGTATTTGGAATCAAAACAAGTCTCAGTTTTAAGGTGATGGTAGACCTGCATGGTAGCTTGAATATATTTGGTGTGGTAGTATAAAATTTAAATCTGGACTTCAAAAAATTTGAAACAATTGATTTGTAAATCCTGAAAATTTTCAAAATTTAAAAATTGAATCAATTATTTTTTCAGTTATATTGTTGATGATTTTGTTATGTTTGGTTGATTAGAAAGCTGTGGAAAATTTTCCTTTCGGAATTTGGTCCAGAGTGTACCCTGGAAGTGGGCCTGTAATAGTTGAATCTTCTTCCTCTTCTTCTTCTCTTTTTAATTATATTTTTGAGCCCCAAACCTCCCTCACTCTTTGTCACACATATTAAATTCCAAGCTACTTAGTACGAGTTATCATTTCCTCTGCATTAGAATCTGCTAAATTGCTGCTCAATTAACACAATGACTTTCTTAGGCAGTATGAAGATGTTAGATCAGTATACCTGTATGCTCCCCCAGAATTGATTCTTGCATCTTGGGCCTAGTTTTCATCGCCTAATTTCGTATATATGCCATTTTATTGAACAAGAAGTAGTGGTTCTGGTTGAATCAACATGCATTTGAGTTTAGATCAATCTAAACATGATGTTTTAAATTATTAGAAGTTGGTTCATTTCTATGATGGAGAACATCTTCATAAGGAGTGATGCTGCTGTTGCTGTAGCTTGTCAGAATTTGTTTGTGATCTTTAGAGACATGCTTGAATACCAAACCTTCCCCACATTTCTTAACCTCCAAGCCTGGACTTATAATATCTCCTTGCCCTTCAATTGTCATTGTGTATGGAACATCATTAGAGCTACCTTCTCCAGTATGTTCAGCCCCATCATAGTCATCGTGTCTTTGCTTAATTTCAGTGTCGTTTTCTGCCATTGCTGAATCATCAAAATGATCATAGAGAGAGGCCACAGCCTCATAAGGAGTGATGCTGCTGTTGCTGCACCCAGCTGTAGTTTGTTTGAGGTTTTCAATATCTTTCTCGGATACCAAACAAACACCACATATATTGGCTGGTAATGGGAACAAGCAAATGAAAGTCTGCACATGTGCATAGGTTATATGTAAGCAAGTGGCACTACCCCTCGAGCTGATATTTGTAAGAAGATTAATTCTACTATGTGTCAGTTTTGGTGAGTACAAGATTCTACTCTTAGAAAGCTGCATATGATTTATTAGGACACTATTTGCTAACCAAAATATCTTAAAGGGCTTGGGGTAAGGAGAACTGAAATCTATACAAATATATAAAAATGGAGGACTTAAAACATTAATTGAGGTTGCTTCCTGTTGTGCCACTCCAGACTTGTTGTCCCTCTCCTCCCTTCTGCTTCAAAACCGTTTCAAATCACCACCCTGTTGATCTTCTTCAATTAAATGGTTAACCCTTGGAAATACAATGGTAATAGCAATTGAGTAGATGCAGTTGTGCAGCAGTGCCAATATGCGAGGTGGTCTCAGTGATCATGGAGTCGGCAGCATGTTAGTGGATATGGTAAGTCATTATATTCATTATTCATTCACTTAATATCTCTATCTATTTGCCATAATTGTGCCCTTAATTTAAGGAGAATTTTATAAAAACAAAAATGTTAGATATATATGCTACTGTGTCCTATGCCCTTACCATGTCAAGGTCCTAATGTTTAAGGATTTGCCTTATCGCTTGTTGATACTGTATCATATAGAGATTAAATGTCAATGACAAGTTACATAGGTTGGCTGCAGATGTCAAAGTATTCACAGTTAAATCACTGGCAGTGGCAGTTGATTGCTGCTCGTGTTTGAATTAATAAGAAAAGTTTTGAGTTTAGCTGCTAAAAGCAATTGTTACACTTAGCTTCTACTGAAATTTTAAACCATTAGCTTTTCTGCATCCAAATAAGCTCTTAAAACTATTGCCTGCGTTTTGCCTAGTTAGCTGGAGAAGAAATTAGATTTTGAAATGCTAACCTAGCTCTTAATGGATCCATAGTCCCTACCTGTTGGGATGGGGTGTACTGCACACATTCTTGATGGATGCCACCTATGTAGGAGTGGAAGTTGTGCCGCTTCCTATGACACTTGGGTAAGTCTCTAGAGCTCTCATGAAACCCAGTGGCGCATGGCCTATATAAGGCGCCAACCCGCTTATGGAACAACCTTGGTAAAGAAGGGTATGTGGGTGGTAAGTTTGGTTATCTAATAGCTTGGTTAAAAGAGTCTAACTCTACCATTGTCTAGTAGTTCCTACTTATTTATCCTAAGTATGGTTAAAACCTTATGGTACCATATTAATGCATACCTTCTTGAGTTTATTGCATTCCCTAGTTTAGTGTTTGTAACATGTGGGGGATTGTTGGAGTATGTGTGTTTCAAACTCTTAAACTATGCTTGTGTCCCACATTGGTTAGAGATGAGTTCTCATGTAGGTTTATAAACCATTGCATCTCTTAAGTGATAGCTTGAAAGATAATGGGCTAAGGGTTGGAGTTGGGCTTGGGTTGGACTTAAGCTAGTCTCTATCTCTCTGGGGCCTCATTCCTTTTCCCTTTCTTTTGTTTTTAGCCCATTTTGGTTCTGCCCGTTGGGGCATTTATTGTGCTGCCCGTTGGCTTGCACAGTAACCGTTGGTAGCAGCCCATGTCCTTTACTTAGTCAGCTTATTAAACCCTACAACACACACTATTCATTTATCATATTTCTTCCTCTTCTCCAGCCGTATCTCCCCTCTGTTTTGCTGCACAGAAATTTCAGTTTCAATTTTTTTTTAAAGAAAGGAAAGGCAAGTAAGGTTGTTCCTAGTTCTTCTTGCTTGAGTGTGTGATCAACTTGAAGAAATTACTATAGTCTAATCTTGGGGGGTTGTTCGGCCAAGAGAGCCATTCACACCAAGTTCTACTCTGGGTGGCACAAATCAACCTTTAAAGACAACGCATTTTGCGTGATTCTATAATTTGTGAGATCTTTCTAACTCTATCTGTTTATTTTTATCATTGCTAATTTTTTAGGGTTTGTATTGTTGAATCAAAACTTGTTTATTTAGCCATATTTTCCAACAAGACAATCACAACAAACAAATTTCAATGAATCAAACGAAACAGTAATTCTAGAAGTTGGAAAAGAGTTCACTTATTATGTATTTATTTCTCTCTTTTCTTTTAATCGGAAAAGACAATAGCTCTGCCAAGAAAGTAATTACAGACCTACCTATGTCAACACAGGCAGGTCTGAAATCGGTCATGACCATGAGTCCATCATAGGAAAGTTTAGAAAGAGCTAGAATTATGCTAAACTAAAAAATTTATATTGATAATATAATTTGATAATATAATTGAAACTGAACAATATAAGATAGGTAGTAAATACTAAATACTAAATATAAAAAAAAATTACATTTATTTTACATTTCTTGAAAACTTTACTTTTTTTTTTTTTTTTTGAGAGAGAGTTTCAACCTATGGCGTCTGCTCTTAATAATAACTCTTTATTATCAGACCCAGACACTAATCAGCTTTAATTTGGTGTAGGTGGGGATTAAATTCAACTATCGGAGACTTTACCAGTTGAGATAACTTTACCAGTTGAGATAACTTTACTTGAATTTGAATAACGATTGTAGGGGTGATAAGCCCAGTGGTATATATCTATGTATATATTGGGCTGGAGGCCCAATCCGAGGACATTAAGTAATCTGAGGATGGGTAAACATGTCATAAAAATCCGTGTTAGTGAGTGAGGAGTTGAGGTCTGATCATGATTGTCCAAGAGGGCGGTCTGAGGAGGAATGCTTCCTCGGCTGAGCAAAGCTGAGTTCAGAAGGTGCGGTCTGCCATCAAGAGCAACGTTCCGGAGAATTCTACTATTGAGGATAAGTATCAAGAAGGAACAGGACAGAGGAAGGCTATGAAATATTTAAGGGAAAGCTGCTACCACCGCATTGAATTCTCTGCAGCTAACTCTCTGGCCGCATTAATGAGGAAGTGATACCTGAACAGTAGTTTTCACCCTTACAGCTACTCCTCAAAGACTTTAGGAGGATGCTGATGTGACAATGATCAACACCAACAATCTAATCTACACGTGGAGGGCAGAGATGAAAGGAGGAAGAGAGTATAAAATAGAAGGGAGGTCCTGAGAGAAGGGGATCGGAGAATTGAGAGAGAAATACTGTAGTAATAAGAACTGTACTTGTAATCAACTTCAAGAATTATATACAAGAACTGATCTCCTCGGACTATGCCGAGAACGATTTTCTTTAGATAAGACCAGTCTATTTTTATTTTATTGTCATTTGGATCCACTATAATCGTTACCCAACTCATTAGAGCCTAGTTTTCCAACTTACTCTCTATAAATTCATTGTATTGGGCTCTTTAGGGCAAAAATTGCGAAACAGTCTATTTTTAGGAAAAAATTAGGCGCGTGGCATGCGTTCAAAGTTATTTAGTAAGTTGAACTTTTTTTTAAAGTCAAGTTTGGCAAACTTGACTTTGGGCTGGAAAACGAACACTATAGTGGCGTTTTTTTTAGTGGCGTTTTTCAAAAAACGCCGCTATATGAACCCTATAGTGGCGTTTTTTATAAACGCTGCTATAGGCACTAAAAAAACACTACTATAATGTTTGTTTTCCAGCCCAAAGTCGAGTTTGCCAAACTCGACTTTCAAAAAGAGTCCAACTTACTAAATAATTTTGAACGTATGCCACGCGCCTAATTTTTTCCCAGAAATAGACTGTTTCGCAATTTTTTCCGCTCTTTAGGCCTATATCCTTTTAACTGTTGGATTTAGGACTCAAATTGTGTCCTTACAACGATAATATTTTAAACTCCTCAAAAAATTTTAGATAACGTTTTATTTAGAACAAATTATGTCTATACTATTAACACACTTATGGTGTGTCCAACGGCAAAAAAAACATGTTGTACAGTGTATAATACAATGGCAAATAATCAACAATATTAAAATTACATAATAAAAAGAAAAAAAGTTTAAGTTATACGACGAATGCACATTGTGCAAGATCAAGTTTATTATTAAAAAAATTATATTGGATTATTAAAAGAATATAAATTAAATAATGATTTTTTTGGTTGAAAAATAGCTAGAAACTCTTGGTGATGAAATTTTAATCAGATTAGTATTCTTAAACTGAAATATTTACTATAGAGTTTCATTTAGAGCAGCTATGTTTATTATTTTAGTGTATTTATACTGTGCTACATGAGAGAGAGAGAGAGAGAGAGAGAGAGAGAGAGAGAGAGAGAGAGAGAGAGAAGATGTTTGAACGCTTTGGTGCAATCACAGCCGGTAGCAAGGCACAATGTTTATTAAATAGTATAATGATAAGATATGATTTGGATATGAATTTCTATAATATTAATTTTATTACTATTAATTACTTTTGCAGTGAAAACTGAAAAAAATTAAATGATTATTTTTAAATAATATTAGAGTGTGGTTCCAGTTAACTCAATTGGTAAAATTTTTGATAGTTGAATAAGAGATTTAGATTCAATCCTCGTCTACACCAAAAACTGATTGGTGTTTTGGTCTGATAATAAAGAGTTATCATCAGGAGTGAACGTCATAGATCTGAGTTAATTGTGAGCTGTGACTCGTTCAGGTCATGAATTGAAATGTTTTAAAAAGTTTATGGTCTTTAACTCTTAAGTAAAATTTTTTAAATTTAAAATGTACATTAACTTTGAGTGCAAGTTGATAATATCTTTTTGGAATAATATCTCCTCCGATTAAATCCATTAATTTTTATTTAAATGTAAGATATGTCATATGTGACATTCAAATAAATAAATAAAAGTCATGAATCGCACATCCAATTAAAAATAAGAAGGAATCAGAGGATTCGTTAAGGGGAGATCCTTGGTATAGAAATTATAATGTCTCCAAGAGGATGTGTAGTTTCAATAGTGTATTGAAAAAGAACCCTTTGGTTTTCTTAAAACTATAAGTGTAAAAGATAAAGAGCCATTTGTCAAGGATTTGAGAAATCTAAAATTCACTTCCAAATAGAAGCTTCTTAAGAGTCTTTCATATCAGCATACTGGATTGGTCTTAACCCCACAAAGTACTTCACCAAAAAAATATAAGAACATTAAAAAAAGGAGAAATGAAAGCTACATGTGAAAGTCACGCATTTCATTTTTTTCTTTTGTTTACACTTTGTTTCTCTTTCATTCCTTTTTTATATATATATATATATATATATATATATAAATATATATATATGTAATGTATCTGTCTGTCTTGACTTATTCTTTCACCACAAAATTAATTTTCTTATTTCTACAAATTTCTTTGTTTTGAGGCTATTGTTCTATTCACCAACCTTTGTATAATTTTGACTTTTGAATCCTAAAGAAGACCTTAATCGGCACTCTTCTCGAACATCAGTTTCTTTCTAGATTTTCTCCAAAAATGGAGTTCGGTAGCACACCGGCAAATAAATTATACTTTGCCGTCTCTATAATTATCTGAACAGTGTTCAAATTTTAGACAAATCAAAGATTCACCTAATTTGGGAAAATATATATTTGCTGTCTCTTTAGCTTATGCCGTTCATTATATTCTTATAGAGAACTTGCTTAGCAGTTAGCACTTGAAAACCTTTCTAATGATCATTTAATATTTATAGAAGTTTCTACAAATAAAATAATAATTTAATCCATTAATAATTTTTTAAATATAAATTATAGTTTGTGTTTATATATATATATATATATGCCTTATCCTCAACATTATAAAAAAAAAATAAATAAAAAAAAAAAAAAATCTGTTTTAACACTTATTGTATTGATATATGCATTCATGGGAATGTGTTATTGAGTAACAGAATTGGAATTTATAACCTTTCACTCTTTGTGTAAATATGTTGCTAATGTGATTTCCAGTGCTGCGCATTTAGTATACTTAAATAATGTTGAGCATAACTTCAATTGAGCTCTGTTTATGATGGGAAGTGCGCTGTACAAAATCAAACTAGTTCACACGTATTATAATGATAGTTTAAAGTTTATAACTAGAGGCCATCCACAACTGTTCAACCTATGAAATATTGTAGTAATTGATTTGGGAATGAATGTATGATGCTATTTGTGGTTTATGAGACAATGGAGAAAGGAAAAGAGAATTGGAATTTTGTACATATGGGGTTAGAATGTTTGTAAGATTTCTATGTTTATACCCTTGTCTTCTGACTTCTTGGTAAACAAATGGGCTTCAAAAGAATGTGAACTGTGTGATGAATTATATAAAATGCAAATGGCCTGATGTGGTTGTTCTTTGTTTAATACAGGAAAGATGTTTGAGGGGAAGGTGTTGGGAAATGGTCTCGTTGAAGAAGAGAGGGAACTTTCTAAGTCTTCATCAAATAAGGTACTTGGTTATATACTGAGACAGCTTCTCCCTTTTACTTTCTAAGGACTACAATGGAACTTTCTCTATATGTTTGAAAGGTTTAAATGGTGTATACTGTTCTTGAAAAGGTGAAGTGATTTCTTTTTATAGTCGTCAAGCTTTTTAATTAGCTTTTCTGCCTACTTTCTAAAACATTTAGATGTGTTGTACTCAGCGGTAGAAATTCCTTTCTTGTCTTTCTGCCTTTGGTTGTAAGCTAATGAGTATAGCTTATTCTATATTAGTAATGATGCTAGTTATGTTTATAGAGAGAGAAAACAGCAAACCTTAGGTATTTTTTCTGTCATTTTGATTATTTATTACTTATTTCACTTTATTATCTGCTATCTATAATTCTGTAAATTTTCACAACAAATGAGTATAGAATTACCCTATGTTGCACGGATACGGACACGGACACGGACACGACACGGACACGGATACGGGGATACGGCAATTTTTGAAAAATAAGGACTCGACACGGCGGGGACACGGCGGTTAAATAATTAATTAAATTTTATATTTAGGCATATTTTTAGACATAAAATATGTTTATATCTAGAATTTAAATTATGTAGGAAGTACAAATAAATAAACTAACACCCAAAATAATACAATAATACACATTCAAATACTAATACTAATACTAAAAATAATAGTCAAAATAATAATATAAATTATTTTCTTTTGGACCTATGCATATCAAAGACATCATGACACTGACATATGGTACTCAATGGTTAAAATTACTTCCTCAAAAAAAAAAAAAAAGGTTAAAATTTGAAATTGGATGTTTGAAAGTGACTTTCACGTGGGGTTGGCAGAAGACACACAAAACAAAACAAAGAGGAAATATAAAAAAGTATTAGAAAAGTTAAAATCAACTAGGCAGAAGGCATCTGGGTCCTGGGTGAGAGAGCACAGAAAAAGAAAACGGAAAAGAAAAAAAGGCTCATCTCCATGAATCTCACATGGTTGAACATACTCTCATCCTCTAAAATCAATAAATGAGTTTCAACCATGAAAATATATACCTTAAAAACCAAACCATAACAACCTAGCTAGCACCAATTCAAGCTCAAAATATAAATAAACAAACCTCATTTCTAGTTGAATTCAACCTCTTTTCACAATGGAGCCTATTCACCCCATTCTATTGTCATTTGCTGTTGTATAATTCATGCTACACTCTCTTAACATTGCTGCACGAGTAAAATGAGAGAGAATGAATTTTTTTTTTTTGGGTTTTTTTTTTCCTTCTCTTTTTTGATAAATGCTAATTTTTATTTATTTATAGGTGTGTATTTTAAATAACTATATTTTAATTGGACGAGGCTTTAATGGGCTCAAAACAACTGTAATATTAGTGTTAAAACTAGCCAACTTGTTAACGGGTATAGCCATGGAAGGATTTTTTTTTCCCAAAATGTTAGGTAACATTAGGGGGGTACGGATTGAATTTTTGAAATTTTAGTGAGACAAAATTTAAATCATTTGAAACTTTAAGGGTGTAAATTACAATTTAATCCAAAATATAAATCTAACTTTGATTTAACGTAGAATCAACCTATGTAACACAAAGAAGAAAAAAAGAATCCTAAAGTGCTGGACAAGCTATTATACACCTGTACTCTTGTAGTTCATCCCTGACTTTACAACCTCTGGATGCATGGGGTTAACGCCACCAATTTTTTAGTGTATTTGGGCAATAATGAATATGCATGCACGTCTCTTCACGTTTTGTTAGGAGCAAACTGAGACTTTTGCCTAATTATTATTATTATTATTATTATTATTATTATTATTATTATTATTATAATAGTAATTAACTTATTTTATATTTTATAAAATGTCAGGAAGTAATTAACTTAGTAGCAAAAAATCTTCTCAAAAAAAAAAACTTAGTAACAAACAATAAAGTGTTGAAGTCGTTTAAGAATGTCATGTACTTCTAAAACCGTGTTTTTAGATACGATTTTAAGTTTGGTAGAATAAAGAAATTATACTTTTATAACACGATTTTATAAAAGATGATTTTAATTAAAATACACACACATATAATTTTCAAGGGACAAAGTTTGGTTACAAACTTGATTGTAGTATAAAATTACAATTCCACTCAATATTTTTTTTATTAGATGTGAATTTTAACAAATCTACTATTGGATTACATTTTGTTTTTATATCCTTTATGCTTGCAAAATTTCTAAAAAATCCAGGATAATTAACTAATTATAAAAAATAGTTATATTTTTAAAATATATAATCCCGTTAATCTTTTTAGTGGAAGCAATACAGTTTGTAGTCAAACTTTGTCCATTTTGAAGATATGATATTTTTAGAATAAATTATTGAGCAAGATACGGCAGACTTTGTGATCAAAAAATAAGGAAGACTTGGACCGCTATCTCTTCTGCAGCTGACTAAACCTTCACGAAGTCATTTCACTAACAAACCCTAAAGGAAACTTGAAGCCCAAACTTCGCTTAACGAAAAAAAAAAAAAAAATTTAAACAGACGTGGTCGAATGTTTCTCAATATAATATTAGTTCAAATTGCAAAAGCTTATGAAAATGTGCCAAAACAAATCCCGAAAATTATTCAATCAAATTGGTTTTTTTTTTTTTTTTTTTAAATTTTTTATAGAGGTAACTAAATTGAACCTTTCAGCGTATACCATATGATATGACAACAAATAACATTAATATTTTAGTATTAAGGGAACAATATATTTTGGTAAGGTAATAAGAGAACTTAGAGATTACTATACGTTGCATGCATTTAGAAATCCTAGTTAATTATGCTCATAAAGTTTATGTGATTTGAAAGATAGAGATATTTCTACCAAATCCATTTAGAAAATATATTTAGTCAACTAAACATGATAAAGCAACATAGATTATTTATTGGGCAGGATATAGATTGTAAAACAAGGTATAATCAATAGACTACACACGATCCCTAACTATGAATATGACCAAAAAAGTCACCATTTCACAGAAGCTTCTATGAAGAAAACTTCAAATTCTGAGGTCTTTATATAGCCATAATGATATAGGA